>SJYA01001950.1:0-52691 GCA_006410615.1 Neotragus moschatus | reverse complement strand
AAAAACAAAAAAAAAAAAAAAAAAAAAAAAAAAAAAAGAGTGGATATCTTGCCTTAAGGAGATATAATGTATCCAAAATAAACATCAAATTACCAATGTTAGAAGTGCTATGAAAGAAAACACCAGGGTACACAGAGAGCACACAAAGGGAATCATAAAGAGCAAGTTCACTTTCTGTTGTGCACATACACCCACCTACACACACAAAGCTTAATGTACTATCTTTCTCCACAAAGTTTTCTTATCTCAAGAATAAAGATTTCAGCGCTGTCATCCATTTTTCAGATAGCATGGTTATGAGATGGCTTGGTTTTCCTGTTAAGATGTGGAACACTAAAAGATCCTTAACTTTAAGGCTAATAATAGAGAATTTGTATTATTTAAAATTCCTTTTCATTTTTAAGTCCCTTTAAACATGTCAAGTAACGACTGCAACATGCATTCTTTTTAGATTTTGCATGTTCTATTATCAGTTTTCTGGCATCTAGTTGCCTGGTCTTCACTTTGAGAAACAAACAAACAAAAGCAAAGAAAGGAAAACAGATACTAGGAGGAAGAGAGAGTGGAGAAGGCTCCTTGGCCTTGTTCCCCTTGGGATCCCTTTGGCCACTGTAAGCACCTCCTCCTTAGGGGCTGACTAGATCAGGGCACCAACTACAGGTCTCCTCCAGCAGGACTCCTGCACCAAGTGGTCCCCTCCTGACCTCACACATCCACCAGCAGCTACAGCAACAAGGGGCAGAGATTGACAAGGCAAGCACCAGTCCCTGAAAGAGGCAAGAAATGTCACCCTCCCTCCATGAGTGGTTGTGGCTTTTCTCACTGTCTCTCTTGAAAGCCTCCTTCTCCGAAGTACAAGCTGTTATGCCGAGGCAGATTTACAGTCTGGGACATTTTCCAAACTTCGCTGCAAAGCATGAGGTATTCGGCCACCACGCCTCCACAAAGGCATCCTTCTCTGTCTCGGGCCACCAGACTGGCAGCACTGGGCAGTTGTCTAGGAGCCGGATGGGGAGGAACCCAGACTTGAGACAGGGGTGCCCCCAGCCAGTCCCTTTCTCTGTTTGAAGCACCAAGAAGGTTTTCCCTGACAGCTGCATGCATTTCACAGGAGCCAAACGTTCCACTGATAGAGCAGCTGCTTGGATTTGTCTGAATAAACTGCATTCTGAAAGGTGCAAAGTCCTGAGCATCAGAGCACAGAGGGGAAGTGACACCATCTTTGCTAATGGAGCCACCCATTTCTGTTGTGTTCCCTGATGCTTGGGACCATATAGTAACTAGAAACCAGCCTTATGAAGATCAGGCTGTCTTCCCCACTCTCATGCAGGAGGAGGGTCTCAGACACACAGCCCCTGCCATCTTATCACAGAGGATCAAGTCATCCAACTCCCAGAGGCCTTTGAAAACCTTCCCTAAGTCTAAGTATCTTAGACTTCCATGGCTTTGAGTAGGTAGTTCGATGTTTGGTTTATGTTCATAAGAAGCACTTGAAGCTAAGTAGCTTCTCTACCTGGTCTTGCACACCATCCCTTCCTTCAGGGAAATGTTTTCAGCAGGGAGGCAGGTGTTATGGTAAAGGGACTGACTCAAGTGCATCTTGGAGGGTCTTCAGTGCTTGGCTGGGGAATGTAAGAGGGTGAGGTATGCTCATCCCATTGTCTCTGTTAGAAACCTGTTCCACGTGCAGGAAGACAAGCTGAGCTGGGAGTGGGGGCTGATGCAGTGGTGGGGGAGTGAAACGAAACAAAGAGCTCTTCANTTACATTTGGCATAAAAAATGCAACTTCTAAACCAATACTACTGGTATCATTTCCACTCAAAAATCACTCTGTTTAAGACAGAAGGCCATACAACTATAATTTTTTTTTAATGGGGAGGGTGTCAAATTAATTGGGAGTATATCTTAATGTGGGAATTGTGGACACTTTAGAAGCAAATGTTTGTTTCTTTTGATCTTGAAAGTTAGACTGTTTTGCAGTTAGTGTGTATAGAAAGACTAAGTGCCTGTGGACAATTTGTCTTCTGATCAAACTAATAATTATTTTGCTTGTATTAGCAAGGATGAACATCAATGACTGAGCCAAACATGGTTTTCTGAGTTTTCTAGATGGTTTATATGTTGCAAGTTAGAGTCAGGGATCAGCACTTTATTTTAAAGACTCTTTTAACTTGTCTCCTATGTTCTATCATTAGCCACAGATCCACTTGTGAAAATTCTAGATGGTCATATTTTAAATTTGTCTCTTAAATGGTTCTGTTGTTTTAGAATCCACTTAGCAACATTTTAGGTTTTGTTTCCAACATTTTGTTCTGGGAAAGCTTAGCTGGTTGTTTCATTTTGATTCCTAAGTCAAATTTAACAACTATTAAGACCCCCGCGACATATCAATGTAAACCTCAATGAAACTGTGTAGTAACAGAAGAATTAAAAATAAAAAAACCACAGGGAGTTAGGCTGCACTGAAACATGTTGTCAGCATTAATGATTGCTTCCATTTGCACCAATATTTCATTCTTTTCATTCCATAGGATCATGCGACTGAGCTCCATTAGGATAATATATTCCAAAGGAACTCATTATTTTCAGGGCTGGGGGGACAGGGGTATTGTTCCATGACAGAGCTACTAAATTTAATTTCCTCTACCTTGCAGGAAGTACATACATTCATTACTTTAATTTATTAAAAATGTATTACCTAAAACCACAGTTAACTAAGTCAGACAATTTGCTTAATCTCATAATACCCACCACTTTGGTCATCTTTCACTAGGTATTCCCTGAAGCACACTTTCAGTAGCATTTTCTAACTTGGATTTTTAAGATCAACACACCATTTCAGCAAGATAATCATTAAATAGAGGCTTTTGCATCTTCTATCACAAATAAGTAAGGTGAATTTTGTTTTGTTTGATCTGATTATTTTTTTATTCAGTGTTTATTTTATTATGGCTATAAAAATGGTATCTGAAAATTTAAAAAAATGGTATCTGCAGATAAGATGTGGTAAAAATCAGATACTTTTCTTGAACAACTGTTTTAAACTTCTTTGGAATTTCTCTGAAAGAGTTCTTTAATTTCATTATCTAACATTTCTAAATGAGCTTTTTATTTATATCATAATATTTTCAATTCCCCAAAGATTACTTTTTACAAAGTCTTCATAGTTATAATATTTTTTCTCTGATTTCTGTGGGAATAAATGATGATCTTTTCTNCTTCTTTGGAATTTCTCTGAAAGAGTTCTTTAATTTCATTATCTAACATTTCTAAATGAGCTTTTTATTTATATCATAATATTTTCAATTCCCCAAAGATTACTTTTTACAAAGTCTTCATAGTTATAATATTTTTTCTCTGATTTCTGTGGGAATAAATGATGATCTTTTCTCTGGAGAAAGAGAGCTATCTTTGCCAGGATGTTGCTTTCTTCCAAATACTTTGCTGTCGTGTCTGTCCCTTGTCTTTGGAGAGGGATTGCTCAAAAAATCTCAACAAATTCCATGAGTCATCTTGGCCTCTCCTGCATATTAGGGTAGATCTGGCTTTGCTCTTCAGCTGTCAGATATCCCAGAAAGACACTCTCCTCACCTTAGTCCCAGAAGAATGAACCTGGCTTCATCCTCGCATGCCTATATGCTTTTCTTACAACTTTTAATGCTGAGCTTCTCAGGTGGCTCCCTGGTAAAGAATCTGCCTATCAAGTAGGAGACACAGGCTTGATCCCTAGGTTGGGAAGATCCCCTGAAGAAGGAAATGGCAATCCACTCCAGTATTCTTGCCGAGAGAATCCCATGGGCAGAGGAGCCTGGTGGGCTACAGTCCATGGGGGTCACAAGAAGTCAGACATAACTGTGCGACTGACACACACACACATATATATATTTGTTCAAACCATCATCTTGACCAAGAATTCTCTTTTGTTTCTGTATAGTCTCAATTGCAAAAGTAGAGATTAATTAAATAAATGTTGAGAATAGAAGATGAAAAGAAGGAATCAAGGAAGTTAAACAGGAGTTATCATAAAAGGAGGACGTCAAGGCTGTATATTGTCACCCTGCTTGTTTAACTTGTATGCAGAGGACATCATGAGAAATACCAGACAGGATGAAGCACAAGCTGGGATCAAGATTGCTGGGAGAAACATCAATAACCTCAGATATGCAGGTGACACCACCCTTATGGCAGAAAGTGAAGAAGAACCAAACAGCCTCTTGATGAAAGTGAAAGAGGAGAGTGAAAAACTTGGCTTAAAGCTCAACATTCAGAAAAAAAAGATCATGGCATCTGGTCCCATCACTTCATGGCAAATAGATGGAGAAACAGTGGAAACAGTGGCAGACTTTATTTTTTAGGGGAGGGGGCTCCAAAATCACTGCAGATGGTGACTGAAGCCATGAAATAAAAAGACACTTATTCCTTGGAAGAAAAGTTATGACCAACCTAGACAGCATATTAAAAAGCAGAGACATTACTTTGCCAACAAAGATCCATCTAGTCAAGGCTATGGTTTTTCCAGTGGTCACGTATGGATGTGAGTGTTGGAGTATAAAGAAATCTGAGCATTGAAAATTTTATGCTTTTGAACAGTGATGTTAGAGAAGACTCTTGAGAGTCCCTTGGACTGCAAGGAGATCAAACCAGTCAATCCTAAAGGAAATAAGTCCTGAATGTTCATTGGAAAGACTGATGTTGAAGCTGAAACTCCAATCCTTTGGCCACCTGATGTGAAGAGCTGACTCATTTGAAAAGACCCTGATGCTGGGAAAGATTGAGGGCAGGCGGAGAAGGGGACAGCAGAGGATGAGATGGTTGGATGGCATCACCGACTCAAGGGACGTGAGTTTGAGTGAACTCCAGGAGTTGGTGATGAACAGGGAGGCCTGCCGTGCTGCAGTCCATGGCGTCTCAAAGAGTTGGACACGATGGAGCAACTGAACTGAACTGAACTGAACTGGAAGCTTTGTTTGGGAAAGGTTTCCGTTTGAATTCAGAGTTAAAGGGTCTGAAAATTCTGACGAACATATCGTATGCTCGTCTGTTGCTGAGAACATTGATTTGGTCAAATGGAATGAAAATCCTTAAGACTTACTCATTTTTTCATTGGCAGCACTTGGCACCATTTGGAATGACAAACACTGTTTCCATAGACGTTAATAGCCCCAGAAGGTACATCACATTTGGATGATGAATGTTATACAAAGTTGCATAAAGATGACATTATGGACCAACCCCCACTCCTGTTTTTCTTTAAGGGGATTATTAAATAATATGCGACTGTCTGGAGATTTTTTCTTATATTGCTTTAATATTTTTCAATTAAATTATCACCCAGAGCTCCAGGATTTAGTCTTTCATATTTCAAGGCGCTGAGAGTTAAATTATGGTCTGGCCCAAGGGATTCTCAGGGCCCTTCGGGGCATCACCAGACCCAGTGATGAATGAGTTCTGGGAAACAGGCGGCTCTTTAACAAGGCATCTCATGCCCAATGTTTAGCAGGCCCTTTCTGGAAACTTATGACCTATATTTTGGGGAAATGTTCTTATATTGTTTGTTGCTAATTTTCTTGCCTCCCTGTTGTACATCTTCCATGCTCTAATGGGAACTTTTATCACTCAAACAATGCATATTCTTGACTAATTTAGCTTCTTGCCTTTTCTCTATTTTCCATTCATTTGTCTTTTTACTCTACTTTCAGGATGATTTCTTAAAACTTTATCTTCCGATCCGTCTGCCTAATTTCCATGTGAGCTGTTATGTTACTAATTTCAGATGCTCTATTTTTGAACTTGAGTGTCCTGCATTAATAGCGTCGATTTGGGGTTTGTACATGTTCCTAAGTGTTTTGTTTTAGACTTTTTTTTTCTCCATGCATAATCTGTTTTCTTGAAATGACTTTACTTTTTTTTCTGTTTGTTAGTTTGAATCTTTATCTTTGAGAGTTTTTTCTCAGATTTTCCTCATTCTGGGCTTTTTGTGCATGATAACAATAAGGGCTTTCATGCCTGATTGGCCAAGCTGCTTTCATCACTGGGTATCTCAGCTCTCAGCTACACTGAGAATTGCCCTGTGTGAACCATTTCTTCAGGAATTCCAGGTGTCCATGTATTTGTCTTTTCTGCTTTGAAATAGACCAATGCATGCATGCTCTATCACTCAGTCATGTCTGACTCTTTGCAACCACATGGTCTGTGACCCACCAGGTTCCGCTTTCTGTGGGATTCTTCAGGGAAGAATACTGGAGTGGGTTGCCATTTCCTGCTCCAAGGGATCTTCCTAGCCCAGGGATCGAACTGCATCTCCTGAGACNGGTATCTCAGCTCTCAGCTACACTGAGAATTGCCCTGTGTGAACCATTTCTTCAGGAATTCCAGGTGTCCGTGTATTTGTCTTTTCTGCTTTGAAATAGACCAATGCATGCATGCTCTATCACTCAGTCATGTCTGGCTCTTTGCAACCACATGGTCTGTGACCCACCAGGTTCCGCTTTCTGTGGGATTCTTCAGGGAAGAATACCGGAGTGGGTTGCCATTTCCTGCTCCAAGGGATCTTCCTAGCCCAGGGATCGAACTGCATCTCCTGAGACTCCTGCATTGGCAGGCATATTCTTTAACAGCTGCACCACCTGGGAAGCTCAGAAATAGATCAAATCCCCCGGGGGCAGAGTCGGGGGCGGGGGTTGGGGGGGGAACCATCTTCCAGTTTCTATCTAGAGGGAAGGGATCTGGGAGTTAGTCTCTTGAGAACAAATTAGGGTTAGGGACAGGGGCTGGGGGACTTTGCATTCCTTATTTGGCATGCATTTGACCATGATATCAGCTGTGCGTGTGAGTGCTTAGTCACTCACTCGTGTCCAACTCTTGTGGCCCCAGGGACTGTAGCCTGCCAGACTCCTCTGTCTGTGGGATTTCCCAGGCAAGAATACTGGAGTGGATTGCCATTTCCTTCTTCAGGGGATCTTCCCCATCCAGGGATCGAACTGGGGTCTCCCTTATGTCTGGCATCTGCTGCGTGGGTGCTGCACTTAGTCACTCAGTTGTGGCTGACTCTTGCGACCCCATAGACTGTAGCCTTCCAGGCTCCTCTGTCCATGGGATTCTCCAGGCAAGAATACTGGAGTGGGTTGCCATTTCCTTCTCCAGGGGATCTCCCCAACCCAGGGACTGAACCCAGGTCTCCTGCATTGCAGTCTGACTCTTTAGTGACTGAGCTACTGCTGCAGGTGGATTATTTTCCACTCACACCCCCTGGAAAGCCCCCAGCTAGATGTAACACTTGCCAGACCTAGAGCCTCTGTTTACCCTCTCTAGGGAATATATCTCTAGGCTCTGGGCGGAAGAGGGACACGCAGCAATGAGGGGCAGAAGACATCAGAGGTCTAACTGCTTCTCAGACAGATTCCACCCAGGCTGCCAATTTCAGAACCACCCTCTTTTCCTCCGCTCCTGAAGTAACCAATGCTGGTTATGACTCCGCAAGTGTAACTCAGGTCTGTCTCTATCTTTTGCTACTGATGTCTCTCATCTATTTCCTTCTACCTTCCAAAACTGTGTGATCTTTATTTTCTCTCCTGTCTTCTCCATCCTATGGATTATGTGCTTGATATATATCCCTTTACTATAGTTTTTGCCGGTGTGTTTTCAGTATTGCATCTTAAAACGAGAGCAAGATGGTACAGCTTTCATGTTGACTCTCTTGTAGGATGTAACAATGCTTACACATAATAGACCCTAACTGGGATTTGTAGAATTCAATAGATGAAAACTTTACATACATCTAAAACATAGTACTACATCATCCATTTTCACATATTAGAGATTTATTGTATTTGATATATTAATAGAATTAAATATCTCCTTTCTTCTCCAATAATGCAACATAAAGATATAGCTCCCTNCAATATAATTTGCCAGATATATCCCCATTTTTTATTTTAGAAATAGACCAATTGTTCGTACCATAGTGTGGCATTTCTTATGTAACAGTTTGCACAGACCGTAATTGGTTTTCATTTATTAAAAACAAGTATAAAGTTTGTATTCAGACTGGTTTATTGAAGGAGTAAACCTTTACTTAAATAATGACAGTATTATTTTTAGTGTATCTAATTTTTCTAAGAAAAACAAAATGCTAAGATAGCTTTAACTCAAAATAGAAAAGACTGCTTTTTCTTTAAAAGTCTTTAGCAATTGTCTTATTTTCTATGTCATATGTATATTACTTTGATTAAGATAAAAAATTAGCTGAAAAGAAAATCACTGAATTTCTTTCTGCTAAATATTTTATATGGGTTGTTTCATATAACATAACAAGCATAGAAGGTTATTGTTAGTCACATTTTACAAATTAGAGTCACTTCAGTCATGTCCAACTCTTTATGACCCTATGGACTGTAGCTCACCAGTCTCCTGTCCATGGGATTCTCCAGGCAAGGATACTGGAGTACGTTGTCATGCCCTTCTCCAGGGCATGTCCCTGACCTGGTGATGGAACCCATAATTTCTGCTTCTCCTGCATTCCAGGCAGNTTAGAGTCACTTCAGTCATGTCCAACTCTTTATGACCCTATGGACTGTAGCTCACCAGTCTCCTGTCCATGGGATTCTCCAGGCAAGGATACTGGAGTACGTTGTCATGCCCTTCTCCAGGGCATGTCCCTGACCTGGTGATGGAACCCATAATTTCTGCTTCTCCTGCATTCCAGGCAGGTTCTTTACCCACTGAGCCATGTGGGAGGTCCGTTTTGTGGTTTGTCAGTTAAAATACATAAAGTGCTAAGAATTATGGCTGGCACTCTAAGTGCTACGTACATCAGTTAGCTATCGGTTGTTGTTTTTCTGGTTATGCTGTTGTGACAGTGTCCAGAAAAAGCAATTATGGTGCTCTCACAGATATGAAAAGTAGTTTTCGTCTTTGCAGCAAATTTTCTCTCCCATCTGCCTTTCAGGAGTTGGGTTTCATGCCTTTCCTTTGAACAACCACCTCATAGAAGAACAAGTTTACCTTAGAAAACAGTCAGGACACCCCAGAGCTGAGGGGAGTCAACTTTTGAGGCCAGGGCCATGCAGGGGTGGGGAATAAAGAAACAGGCTCAATGACCTTGCTGTCTGCTATGAATCTGATGTAAATGTTGTCAGAATTGGTGCTTCGAAAGCACCTGGCGTAAGTCACAGTGGAAAGACGAGGAACAAGTCAGCAGCCTGTGTCTGCCCCATTCCCCTGCCATGTATGTGCTTTGCAGTTCAAACACAGACTCTTCATCCAAAAATCAGAGCTAGGTCACCCAGTGTCTTTTTAACTGAGTGTATACACATTACTTTCCCTGCCCTCTACATCCCTTCAGAGTCAGCCAGTGACTTTCCCAATAAGAAGAGACCCTGTCCAACCCATCTTTTGGGTCAATGACACAGAAGATGCTGTGCTTCCCTGCCGGGTTCTCCAAACAAACGAAGGTATTGTTAATCATCCTCCCGACTTTAAAGACTGGACTTAAGAATGAAATATGATTCTGTGTGGAAATGCTCTGCACATCTTTAAGACATAGCAGTATAGAATGGGAGTTAAGGACTTCCCTGGTGGTGTAGTGGATAGGAATCCACCTGCCAGTGCAGGGTACGTGGGTCCGATCCCTGGTCCAGGAAGACTCCACATGCCTTGGAGCAGCTAAGCCTGCGCACCGCAACTGCCGAGCCTGTGCTCTGTCACAAAAGAAGCCCCCACACTGAGAAGCCTAGGTACCACAGCAAAGAGTAGCTCCCATTCCCCGTGACTAGAGGAAACCCTTGTGCAGCAATGAAGACCTAGCGTGACCAAAAATAAAATAAATTTTTTGAAAACTTTAAAAAAAAAAGAGAGAGAGATGAAAAGAATGGGGGTTAATTTACCCCTGAAGGACTTCTAATCCATCTGCTAGGGCGATGGATGAGTCCTTTCCTGATAATGGATTGATGGCAGATGTACAGTATTAGAAGCTATGTGGCTCATTAACCCATGACACTAGAATCTTGGTTATAAAAGTGAGCAACTTTATAGAACACATATTAGCGAGAACATTAACGAAATGATCAGGATTTAATGTCTCCTAATGGGCCATTATATCCTTTTTGTTCTTGAAGTAGATTAAAAAATACATGAATCTGTGGCATAGAGATTAATATCATCCTGAAGAACTGGCATCGGAACACTAATAGACACATGGAGAGCTGCTCCCTTTGGCCTGGGAATGGGAATTCTCGGGAAAAAAAAAATAAGCAGAGAGGATAGCAGCTGTTAGGAATCATCTTTCGAGAAGCCCAGCTGAAATTTACCTAGAAATTAACACCTGCTACTGAAGCTGTGTCTAATGACAAAATTAGCAAGGAGGCTATAGCCACAGTTATAGTATTATAGTTTCCATTCTACTTTAAAATTGCCGTAGCAAAAGAACATTTGATCAGGAGATAGCGATGAGTTTTACTCCAAATGGGTTTCCCTAGTGGCTCAGTAAAGAGCCTGCCTGCCATGCAGGAGACGGGGGTTCAATCACTTTCACACTTAACTGCAAATGAGGGTTTGACTACGGATAAAAATAGTGTCACACCCAGAATGTGAAATGTGAAGAGGACACCTTTCAATCAGACATTCTCTGGCTTCAGTTGTTAAATGGTCACACTTATCTGCAGAAAGGATATTCATTTTCTAGCTAAAGTGTTTTATTATATTTTGAAAATACTTCACTGAGTCATTTTCATAGAAGCATGAGAATATTCTCCATTAAGCTTCTCAAAGTTGAAAAGTGATTTTTATGGCTGCCTGTACTTTACTCTTTGCTTCATCAATTAGTGATTTCTACCTAATAAGATTAACATCATAGCACTAGAGTCTTTTTTTAAAAACTAAAACTGTATGTTTTATTGTGGTATATAGTTCATTGTAATTAAAGTTGTATTTTTACGATACCAAGTGATGAATAGCCATTATCTAGCTAACTTGATCAAGCCACTAATTTCAGGTTCTGAGTTAATTTAAAAGTGTCAATACTTACATACATAGAATTAGATTCTTATTAAACAGTATTTATTTTCGTTATTTTCTTATAAATTTGCATTTTTGCATGAGTACAGAAACTTTGGTTTGTAAATAGAACTTCAAACCTTTTAACTTTACTAGACAAACAATGATTTTCCCAAAAAATCTTTCTGATGGTGAATCAGATGGCAAAAATTACAGGTATAAGAATAAAGTTTATGGCTTTTCTAAAACATGACTTTTTCTCTATTATCTCTTAGGCTCCTTAACCTACAGTCACAATTTTCTCGGTTAGTATGATATACTAACCAAGTATATTACCACTTGTAAAACAATATCAGAAAAAATAAGCTGTGGTAAATGGAAGGACCATTTCTTGTTACATCCTTGTAGGTATCAACTGTACATATTTTACAAATAAATAATTTGTTAGTACTTTAATTTTGTGATCACACCTAAGGATATCAGTCTAGTTGACCAAATTGTGAAAAATACAGTTAAGCCAATTATTGATTGACGAAGTTTTAAAAAGACATTTTAATGCATTTTGTTTAGTTCAATAGCATTTTTCCTCAACACAGTAAGCCAATTTATCTGTGTAAACATGGTATAATTTACATAAATATGATTCCTTTTACCTTGTAGCTAAAAATATTCAATTGTGGCAAAATCATTTGTCAAAGTATCCTGCCATAACACAGGTGCAAGTCAGTCAATTTCTTTATTCCAACAGCAGTTCCCCTTTTCTCCTATTAGCTGTCATCTAAAGCAAACTTGTCAAGTCTATTCAACATTTTTTTTTCTTCCTTTGATATTTTTGTTTGCATAGTACTTCCCCACCCAAAGATAAATCCTCATGTTTTTCTTCTAATTTTTATGGTTTATATTTTATATTTAACTCTTTAATGCACTCAGAATTGACCATTTGATATTAAATTGTGTATATTATGTTACATTTTGTTTTTTAAATTGAAGAGTAGATTTACAATGCTGTATTCATTTCAGGTGTAGAGCAAATTGATTCAGTGATAAATACACATATATCAATTTCTTTGAGATTCTTTTCCCTTCTAAATTATTACAAAATATTAAATATAGTTCCCTGTGCTATGGGAAGAACCTATGGAGGAGGAAATGGGATTGCAAAGAGTTGGACACAACTGAGCATGCATGTATGCCACTCCCACCTCATAAGTCCAGGAGGATCGGGACATTATGATTGCCTTCCAATAAATATTGGGCAAGTGTAACCCTCAGAAGTTTTTGCAATGCTATGTTTAGCTTGTGTATGATGTGGAAACTTAGAGAAGACTCGTTTGGAATCTATCTTTCCTTTTCTTTCTTATATAGGTTGAGCTCCCTTGTGTCTCTTCCACATTATTCTGTTTTTCTGAGTTGTGGGAGAAGAGACCTGTGTGGCAAGGAGTAAAGTCAGGAACATGAGTGAAGGAGAAAGGGAGAGAGGACCATCACTCATTTAAAAATCTAAGAGCCATCAGAAGTAACTAGCATCTTAAAAATGGACCCTCTACTTGTCGATCAAGTCCTTTAATTCTGTTCTTTGACAAATTTGCCTTGACTAGGAGCCTGGTTACATTCTCTTGGGAACTAACTGCTGACATTTTAATACAGAGGACAAGCTTTGAAACCTTCTGGGATGATCTGGTCTTATGAATCACTGTTCTACACTCAGCTGAAATCTTGTCTGGCTTTTTTTTTTTCTTTTTACTCTGAGCTTCTGGCTTTGCTCTCAATTGATTCTCCGCAATATGTCCACAAATAATCCATTTGTGTTATACTTTGCCTGACAGGTATACTTTGACTTCCCTGGTGGCTCAGACAGTAAAGCATTTGCCTACAATGCTGGAGACCTGGGTTCTATCCCTGGATTAGGAAGATCCTCTGGAGAAGGAAATGGCAACCCACTCCAGCACTCTTGCCTGGAAAATCCCATGGACAGAGGAGCATGGTAGGCTCCTACAATCCATGGGGTCGAAAAGAGTCAGACACGACTGAGCAACTTCACTCACTTGCCTGACAGGTGGGTTGGTTGACTCTCTAATCTGAATACATTCCTATCAGATGAAAGAATTGACCTGGCAAAAAATTGTCACAATTCACACACAAACAGTGAAGCAAAGCCCTCATTTTATGTGTAATTATGACCAAATTAGATATTTTTCAAACTAAGAAGCTGTAATTTACACATCCCCAAAGTGGAATCTTTTTTGATATTGGAATAATTATATAAATGGCCCAGAATGTTTTTGATAACAATACCTGGTATCTATGATGAAATGATGGCCCTAACACATTTATGCATTCACAGTAAATTATAGGAACATTTTTATTTCTAAATGTTAATAAATAAATTTGCATTGTATGAGTGAGTGAGTGTTAGTTGCTCAGTCATGTCCAACTCTTTGCAATCCCATAGACTAAAGCCCACCAGGCTTCTCCATCCATGGGGATTCTCCAGGCAAAAATACTGGACTGGGTTGCCATTCCCCCCTCCAGGGGATCTTCCCAACCTGGACATCAAACCCAGGTCTCCTGCATTGTGGAGTATAGTACATTGCATTGTATAGTGCATTCTATTATAAAGTCTCTGAATTTGAGGACAGAATTCATGGTCATAAGTAAAATAAATGACAATGCTATAAATCATTCAATAGCTACAAAAATCCTCAATGAAATTATTATATTGTAATTCAAATTTTGTCTTTTATTAATTATATATAATGCTTGGCTCTGACCCGTGGATTCTAGGTCTATTGAACGTCCCCATAAAATTCTGTTCTCCTGGACACAAGAATGGATCTTTTTTTGAGTTTCTGAGTTATGTGTGGTCAGTCCTTCCTTACCCAGAATGCATCTGGTAGGTATTATGTATCCACCACTCCCTTCTTTGTGGATCTTTGCAGAGGACCATGGACTAGCACATACTGGTTTCTGATATAATGTGAGATCCTGGGGAAGGGATCATTGGGAAGTTTCTGCCCTTGTAGAATTTATGTCACACATGTTCTCCATTTTTCTTTCATGGCTTAATCTGCCTACGGGTAATATGTACCTCACCAAGTCACATCTAGAAGCTGAAATTTTAAAAATATGAAGGAAAGGCAGATGTGCCAAACAGCAGAGTCCTTTGCTGAAGGCTGCCTCGACTTTCAAATGTAAGGGAACTACCTGGACTTTTAAATTGAAATTTTATGTAGCTTGTCTAAAGTGTAATAGTACTGCTACTTGGCACATGACCTAGAATTAGACAATCTTCCAGAGGTAAAGGAAAATGAAATTACTTAAGGATACAGAGAGAGTACAAGTGCCTGTCCTACTATTTCAATTCTCCTTTGATTAAAGTTAAAAAAAAATTTAAGTCAACCGATAGTCCGCTACCCAAATTGAGGTTTTTGTGTTTTACAGTGTGTTTGTGATCAGGCAGGTGCTTCCCTGGCGGCTCAGACAGTAAAGAATCTGCCTGCAATGCAGAAGACCTGAGTTCAATCCTTGAGCTGGGAAGATACCCTGGAGTAGGAAATGGCAACCCACTCCAGTATTCTTGCCTGGAGAATTCCATGGACAGAGGAACCTGGCAGGCTACAGTCCATAGCGTCATAAAGAGTTGGACACGACTGAGCAACTAACACACACACATGATCAGGCAAACTGTGCTTTCAGATTTATTTGCAAGGTGTGTGGAACAGCTAATATGGGGTCTTATTCCCCAGCTAGATATGGTCCTAAGAACACTGCCCTTCACTGAGGACACAGACACTTCTAAACATATAATAGTTTTGACAGTAAAAAGAAGAAAATATCTTCTCCTATTTGATATAGTTTTGGAAAGTCTCCAAACTTTTACAGTGCTGTGTGCTATGCTCAGTCATGTCCAACTGTTTTGGGATGCCATGGACTGTAGCCCACCAGGGTTCTCTGTCCATGGAATTTTCCAGGCAAGTATCCTAGAGTGGGTTGCCATTTCCTTTTCCAGGGGATCTTCTCCACCCAGGGATCAAACCCTCTTCTCGTGCTAGATTTCTTCAAAAACTGCATATCTCATTTCCAGACTCAGAAATAAAGAGCTGAACTCTTGATTGATGAGATTTTTCAGCCTCAGGGACTGTGTGGGAATTTTCTGGTTATTGATTGGACCACCGTCCTCAATACCAAACTGTTACCCTGCACCACACCTTTCAGTATGCATGGAGCTTCTGATGGACAATATGAAAAGTGTCAGTCGCTCAGTCATGTCTGACTCTTTGTGACCCCATGGACTGTAGCCCACCAGGCTCCTCTGTCCATGGAATTCTCCAGGCAAGAATACTGGAGTGGGTAGCCATTCCTTTCTTCAGGGTGTCTTCCTGACCCAGGGATCGAACCTGAATCTTCTGCATTGCAGTCAGATTCTTTAGTGTCTAAGCCACTAGGGAAGCTCTCTGATGAACAATGCTAATTCTCAAATAACAACTAAGATGCCATCAGGCCTTGTCATTGGTTGACAAGATGCTCAAAGCATCATTCTTAAAGGAAAAGTATATCAGACTGAGTCATTTTCTATATAAATGGCTCTGAACTAAAGTAATTCTAATTAAAGTAATTCTAATTAAAGTAATTCTAATCTTTGGTCCTCATTCATCAATATATTATAATTAATATAGCTTATATATTTTTAGGTTATGAAGTACTAATGATGAAAATATGAAACATTTGCACTATGATGCATAGAGAACAAAGACTATAAGTAGCATTTCTGTTAAAGAGATGAGCAGGAAAAATTTATGCATTCATTCTCAAAGACGTTCTTGTGACCTAATGAGATCTTTAAATTTATTAATATAATTATCTGTTATGCAGTAGGGCTCCCTGGTGGCTCAGTGCTAAAAAATCCACCTGCCAGTGCAAAAGACATGGGTTCGACCCCCATATTCTACTTTGGATAATATAATGTGTCTTCAACTAGGTACTTATGGAAAGTGTAGCTAAGTCTGCTTTTGGAAAAGCTGGGTATTTTAAGAGTAGCTGCCATCTTTAAGGACAACAGAAATTGATATGTCCTCGTGATCTACAAATCGGGCAGCCCATGGGGTCACAAAGAGTCAGACACGACTGAGCGACTGAACAACAGAGTCTTTGGAAAGTTTCAAAGTAAACTTTAAAGAGGAGCTCAAAGTGGTCTTTATTTCATTTAAGGGAATTAAAATTATTGAGATTAATCTTTGCTGTAAGAACTCACATTCTAATGTGTATTGATTGATAGTTTGGAAGCACCTTGCGTTCCTTAGGACAGTCAGAAATTTACCCTGATGACTTAGCCACAAGGTAAAAAAAAAAAAAAAACAAAAAACACCTTAAATATTATTCTCCTACCAAAAGAATTAAACAGTGATAAAATAAACAATGTCCTTTATGGCCATTGGACCTTACATACTTGTGGGATATCTGTCTAGTGACAATTAATCTTGTTGAGATGAAGGATGGAGAGACAATAAAATGGAATGAAGCATCTTCATACTTGGTGTGATTACTTCCCAGTCATGGCAGAGGATCAGTGGAAGCAAAAAAAAAAAAAAAAAAAAACAGACAATATCCTCAAAATGAATATCATGGATAGGTGTGGGCTTTTATTCTCAGTTTAGCTCCTGCCCCACAGCAAATGAATGGTCCCCTTGCACACATCTGCACACATATGCACATTAAGATTTGCATGGAAAGGGAAGAGCCCAATGAAGGGCCAAGCAATAAGAGTGGGCTGACACCCAAGCACGGCTATAGTGGAAATCCAGCCAGAGCTGTATTTGAGTCCTTGTCTCTGAAACTTCCAGACCCCAAGACACTGTCTCCTGCAAGCCGTCCAGGATGGTTACTCTACAACTTGAGATTGATGGTGAGAGAGAAGAACTTACCAGAGAGGTTTTTACCACATCCAAGTTTACAATTAATCAGACCTCTTTCCAGCCTTCACAATTATTTGAGCAAAGGAAGCAATTAAGAAAAATAGTCTTCTTTTGCCCAGGGTTTTAAACCACACCAGCAGCCACATCCACAGGTCAAAAATACCGATATTATTCTATTTATCCAGCTACCTTTCATAAAGGGAACAACTAAATGGATCATGTTTTTAAGTTGTGGTGCTGGAGAAGACTTCTGAGAGTCCCTTAGACAGCAAAGAGACCAAACCAATCAATTCTAGGAGAAATGAACCCTGAGTACTCATTGGAAGGACTAATGCTAAAAATCCAATACTTTGGCCATTTGATGTGACTTACTGGAAAAGACCCTCATGCTGGTAAAGATTGAGGGAAAATGAGAAGGGAGCCAATGGAGGATGAGATGGTTGGATGGCATCACTGACTCAATGGACATGAGTTTAAGCAAACTCTGGGAGATGATGAAGGATAGCAAAACCTGGCATGTTGCAGTCCATGGGGTCACAAAGAGTCAGACACAATTTAGCAACTAAACAACAGAAGGGTCATATGACTTTGCCTTTTTATTTTCTTTAAAAGAATCCTATCTCATTAAAGGGGGTTCCCTTGTGGCTCAGCTGGTAAAGAATCTGCCTGCAATGTGGGAGACCTGGGTTCAATCCCTGGGTTGGGAAGATCCCCTGGAGAAGGGAAAGGCTACCCACTCCAGTATTTATTCAAATTCCATGAACTGTATAGTCCATGGGGTTGCAAAGAGTCAGACATGACTGAGCGACTTTCATTTCCCTTCACTTCATCACATTAAAACAAACATCTATTTTTTGCAAATAAGGAATTTTCCAACCAAAATTTTAAAATAAGCAAGGATCTTCTTTTCAGATGGCAAATTTAGCAAAAACCAGATTGAACAGGAACATTTCTGTTGTGCAAATGAAGTAAAATGTGTGCGTGCCTGCACATGCAGCGTGAATTATGAATACAACAAACTATAAATATAACACATTAGTACCAGCAGGAAGCACAAAGGTAGCACAATTTTATGGTCTCAAAATCCTAATTAGCATAAAAGGCATCCCATTGTAATCAAATAATTATTGATTAACACAAAGACAGAGAAGCCAGATGTGTTGAGTGGGCTTGGTAATTAGCTAAGTAAACTACAGGTGTTTAAAATTCATAGATTACAAACAAAATGTATCCTTATGGTTAAAGAATCATCGGTAGGCAAATCTTAGTGTCATCAGGTGCAGCAAATACATGCCATAAATGTCAGTACCTAGAATGTACATTACACTTTCACAAATAATATTTGAGGCATCCTTGGCATGAAATGGGTTTTTCACTGCATTGAAAATGTGGTTGCAGTCAATGCACAGATGCTCAGCTTTTGAAAGGCTGTTTTTGCAGGAAGATCCGTGGTTCTGCCCTGTAGACCTGATGCACATCAATAGCAGCATAAAGTAAGACATGGCTAATGAATGAACAGCTACACAGTAGACACAGAGCAGAGGAGGGGAGCTTGACACTTAAAAGAACAACAGAAGTGTTCCTGCAAAGTGCAGACTTTTGTAAACTTCTCACTCTGTTTCCCCCACCGCTGTGTGCATGTGTGTGTGTGTGTCTGTGTGTGCACGTGCTCAGTCATGTCTGACTTTGGCAACTGTTACCTGCCAGGCTCCTCTATTCTACAGGATTCTACAGGCAAGAATACTGGAGTGGGTTGCCATTTCCTCCTCCAAGGAATCTTCCCAACCCAGGAATCAAACCTGCATCTCCTGTAGGCAGGCATATTCTTTACCACTGAGCCACCAGGGAATTTTCTACATCACACAGCATTTCTTTGTATGAATGCCAATTTCTCAATCATCAATAGACATGTAAGTTGCTCCCAAGTTTTTACTGTTTCAAACAATGCTATGCTGCTGCTGCTAAGTAGCTTCAGTCGTGTCCTACTCTGTGCAACCCCGGAGATGGCAGCCCACCAGGCTCCCCCGTCCCTGGGATTCTCCAGGCAAGAACACTGGAGTGGGTTGCCATTTCCTTCTCCAACGCATGAAAGTGAAAAGTGAAAGGGAAGTCCCTCAGTCGTGTCTGACTCTTAGCGACCCCATGGACTGCAGCCCACCAGGCTCCTCCATCCATGGGATTTTCCAGGCAAGAGTACTGGAGTGGGGTGCCTTTGCCTTCTCCACATGCTATGCACATGCTTACATGTACATACGGGTGTACATGTGAGCTAGGTAAATTCAGAAGGGTAAAGTAGCAGAATCACCGGTGTTCCTATTTAAACATCTAGATGTTGCCACCTTCTGATGTTTATGACTGATCATTGTCCTATATTTGAGCGGCTGCTATGCCACCTTCCTTGGTGGCTCAGACAATAAAGAATCCACCTACAACGTGGGTGACCGGGGTTCAATCCCTGAGTGGGGAACATCCCCTGGAGAAGTACATGGCAACCCACTCCAGTATCTTGCCTGGAAAATTCCATGGACAGAGAAGCCTTGTGGGCTACAGTCCATGGGGGTCGCAAAGAGTTGGACATGACTGAGCGACTAAGCACACACCATGCCAGCTGGACAATGACAAGTAATACAAGCTTGATCACCCTTACCAGGACATTATTAATGTTATTGGATTTTTTAAGAAACAAATCTGTGCTTTGTTGATCCTTTCTACTGTATCTTTAATTAGTTTCTGCTTTTATATCTTTCTGGCTGTCCTTCTTCCACTCTTTTTAATAAACATTCATCTTCTAACATGAAAGAGACTTTATTTTTGCTTATATTTATAGTCTGTCTTCTTGTACTAGAATGCTAGCTTCACTAGAGCAGAGATTTTGTCTGTTTGGTTCATGAATTAGTCCCAGGTCCCAGTACAATGTAGGCACATAACAAATATCTGTTAATTAAATCTGTATCTACATCTTCTACCATCTTTAGTCTTAACTTGTTATTCTTTTTAAATTTTTGAACACTGTGCTTTGTTCATTAATTCTCAGGCTTTCTTCTTTTCTACTCTGAA
Source organism: Neotragus moschatus (assembly GCA_006410615.1). Classification (NCBI taxonomy): domain Eukaryota; kingdom Metazoa; phylum Chordata; class Mammalia; order Artiodactyla; family Bovidae; genus Neotragus; species Neotragus moschatus. The sequence goes on along the minus strand of SJYA01001950.1, from coordinate 32,729 downwards.
TATTTAATGCCATGAAATTTCCCCTGAATTTCATTTTATGTATATTTCACAAGTTCTGAAATATAATTTTTTAATATATTTTTCTGTAGTAGTACTTGACTAAAAAAGAAAGTTGTGTTATGCACTTTGGCATGACATGAATTAACTAGTTATTTTTTTTTTTTTTTGCTATCAATCACTAATCGTTTTAAGTGTTGATCTCTCAGTTATGTCCATCTCTTTGCGACCCCACAGACTGTAGCCCACCAGGCTCTCTGTCCATGGGATTCTCCAGGCAAGAATATTGGAGTGGGTTGCTGTTCCCTTCTACAGGGGATCTTCCTGACCCAGGGACTGAACCTGAGTCTCCTGCATTAGAGGCAGATTCTTTACTGTCTGAGCCACGAAGGAAGCCCAAATCCTTAAATCCTTATAAGAATCAAATATTTTCATTATAATTTGTAATTTTAAAAAAACTCTTTAATTTCTTCTGTCTTTGTTTACCTGACATCAGTTATATAGCTTTACTTCTTTGACTTGGTTATCTTGAAACATAATGCCTTCTGGAAAGGCAAAATCAATGCTTAATTCTTTCCCTTAGTCACTCATTTTTCAAACAAAATTTGTTTTTTTATAATTAATAAACTTTGTTTAGTAAAGCAGTCATAACAAACTTGAATGGATATCTCAGAGAAGGTGTTATATAGCTCCTTTAACTATTACCAGTGAGTTTTTCTGCCTTTCTTTTTTGAGGATTATGGAATCACAGGTTTTCATTAATTCAGTGTGTTTCATTGGCCTCAATCATTACTCTTTTTAATGTTCAAATTATCACAACTTTAGCCAGTTATTGACCCCTCATACTGGCTCCTACATCCTTTTATATACCATAACCCATACGTTTTTGAATTTTCTTTATTTTTAGCTCAAAAAATGTTCACTCTGCTTATTGCTTCCTGTACCACAGCTGGATTTAGAATTTCTCCAAGGAATTTCCTTGGTTCTTCTTAGTTGAGGGGTTGTTTTAGAGAACATGAACCAGAAGTTCTCATTGCTATTGGGGTAACAGTGTTTCTAAGCCATTCCAGTGGCCAGAGTTCACACACACACACACACACACACACATTTTATATAGCGATTTTAAATTGTGAGTACACTTTGATATTTTCAATTCAATTTTAACATCACGTTTTTTTTTAGCAGCAGTACAATTTTACTTACATGTTTAAAGTGCCATGCCTACAGTACCAAACTTTCAAAGCCTAAGGAAATAGAGCTTATATTAATCCTTTAAATAAAATAGTGAATATATATACTTATAAACTAAAGCTGTACTAATCCTAAAATTCAGCTAATCCAGATACAAATATAAATAAAAGACTCAGCAATAGAGTTATTTTTATCAACTACTCTTTATTCTAGGACTAAGGTACTCAAATGAGTGAATTAAAAGATCAGAACAAAATATATGAATGCAAACATTACCCATTTTAATGAAAAATTTCTAGTTAGCAGTATGACTGAATGTACGAGAGCCTCAACTCAGAACATGGTAATAGAAGTTGTGTAGGTAACATCAGGATGAAATTTAAATGAACTGATTTCATCTATCTTAAGATTAATTCACCTCCTCAATGGATTTGAGTTTGGGCAAACTCCGAGAGATGGTAAAGGACAGGGAAGCCTGGCACGCTGCAGTTCATGGGATTGCCAAGAGTCGGACACAACTTAGCAACTGAACAACAAGATTAATTCATAATGGGCAATATTTTAGTTCTTATTTCTAAAGTAAGAAATAATGATGGTGAAATATATTACTAAAATTTATGCTACCAACATGAAGAGCATTACATTTTTTGTTTCCCAAATCACAGTATTTACACTTGTTTTTCCTTGAACTCATAACTGTCTCTTTTCTCTTACACTAAAAATCCTTATTTCCAACATCGTTTAGTGTGATTGCTTATTTGCTTTAACCCACATTTAAGGAAAATGTGTTGAAATGGCAAATTGATAAAAATACACTGGTAAATATTATTTTTGTCCTTTCCCCCTTTACAGGGCTGGGGTGCACACTCCCTAGCTGTTGAATTATTGGCTGCTGATGGCTCAGAGCTGTCCTGTTCTTCAGAGAGCTGCCATCAGCAGACGGGCTCAGTCAGAAGCTTGAACCCTCCTGCATTCATCTCTTCTCGTCTCCACACTCTCTTCTGCCTCCAAAAATACGTCTCCACTCTCCGTTCTGCCCCCTATGTTGCTGCCATCTTTCTCCAAATCCCCTGACCTGCTATAGTAACCACCTTGCTATCTTCCACTTTTGTTCCAGGCAAATCCATTCCCTATACAATTCTTAGAATCATCTTCAAAAAAAATGCAAAGCGGGTGATATCAGTCTTTGACCTCCCACCTGGATTTGAATAAAATTCAGACTCTTTTTAAAAAAATTAATTTCTATTGGAGTATAGTTGCCTCACAACATTGTTAGTTTCTATTGCATACAGCAGAGTGAATCAGCTACACATATGTGTGTGTATGTATATGTGTGTTTGTGTGTGTATACATATATACCTCTCTTTTTTGGATTTCTTTCCCATTTAGGTGGCCACAGAGCACTAAGTAGGGTTCCCTGATGTATACAGTAGGTTCTCATTAGCTATCTATTCTATACATAGTATTGTTAGCATATAATGTCAATCCCAGTCTCCCGATTCATCCCACTACCACCCCAGCCTCTATTTCTTGTATCTTCAATCTTTTCTTATACTACTTCTGTCCTCATTTCAGCCTCACTCCATCTATGTGGCCCCTCAGTCAGTCCCTGGAATACTTAAACCTCTTTGCTATCTCATGAACTTTGTACTAGTGGTTCTGTTTGCATGTGACACTCTTTCTGAAAATCTTCACATCTTCTGTTTCTTCCTCAAACAACAGGCTTTAGCCTACATATCAACCATCAGAGAGGCCTCCTCTGCCACCTTGTATGAAATAACTCCAGCCTCATCACAGTCACTCTCCATCACATTATTCTCTTTATATCAATTTTGACAATGTATAATTACATTGTCTACTTAATTGTTTACTTTGTTACTTATTTTCTCCACTAGAATATAAGTTCTGTGAGGACAAGAATAAGATCTTATGTTCACTCTTAAATCCCAGTGCATAGCTCATTTTAGAAACTCCATACATACCCATTGAATAGATGGATGAGACTTCACGACTTCTTGAAGTGGTTCAATCTAGGGAATTAAGGTCAAGATTGAAGACAATAAGCTTGATTACTCTGAGCTCTGCCTCTGGCTTCTGATCAATGGTAAACAATTGGAAAGCCCTAGAAGTACCTAGTTGTAAGGATGCAAAAGAGAAAATCAAAATGATCAATGTCTGCTCCTCACTCTGCTGTTCTTTACATTCGACACCGGTGGCATAGTCCTAAACAATTATGACATGCTCACGGCTTACAGGAAGTGTTCTTTAAGAAAGCAACAGCAAATGACTAACACTTTCCAATGGAAAACCTTTGAAGTTTATCTCTAAGAGTTGCTTTTAATATAGAAAAATAACATAGAGTTTTTGTTATATTTGGTCTGATGCTAAGTCTTTGCATAATGGGCTCCACACACTTAAACCTCTCTACCAAGTAAAGTGTTGATCCTTTATTGTATAGATCTACAGTACTCTTGGAAATATTTGATGCTTAACTGAAAAGAAAATTATTAGTGTAGTACAGTTGTTTTCACTTTTCTAATTCTTATTCTGAGATAGTATTTCAAAAGAAGTTTCAACTGACATGAATTTTATTATATAAATGTAAACTCAAAGCTAACTCTGAAATTGAGCAAAATCTATTTTCTTAAATACATGTGTACTTCTCTTCAAGGTCACATTTTCACATCCACACGGGCTGGTTTATGACAAAAGAACATGAAAAGACGAAGAGAGTAGATAGCCATACAAAACTAGTTTTAAGGACCCTTCCAGTCACAACTAAGGAGGAAGGGGGAAAAATGATTATTAGTAGTTGGGAGTCCATTTCTAGAAGTAGAGAGGATTAGCTAAAATTAAATTAAACACATAACAAAAAGGCAGATAATTAAAAGAACAAAGACTAAGAGAGAGACTAGATCTTTGATTAATGACTAATTTTATACTGGTCTACTATAATAGGGAGAAGGCAATGGAGACCCACTCTAGTACTCTTGCCTGGAAAATCCCATGGATGGAGGAGCCTGGTGGGCTGCCGTCTGTAGGGTCACACAGAGTTGGAACGACTGAGCGACTTCACTTTCACTTTTTACTTTCGTGCATTGGAGGAGGAAATGGCAACCCACTCCAGTGTTCTTGCCTAGAGAATCCCAGGGACGAGGGAGCCTGGTGGGCTGCTGTCTATGGGATCACACAGAGTCAGACACAACTGAAGTGACTTAGCAGCAGCAGCAGCTATTATAATAGAAAGTGAATATTGAATTTTTCAGGATGTGAACTGGTTCCAATATTGTAACTACACTTACTGCCAATAAAACCGGGCAGTCATTCTACCTCATAATGAACATTTAAAAAATGCTAGAAGGCTTTTTCCTTAACTTGAGTACTTTAAGAAAATGGGAACAACTTTGAGATTCACACTAGTGAGATGAAAGGGCTTTTAAACATATAGTATTTAGTTGGGTAGATATTCAGGGGTAAAGCAGATACTCTGGAATAATTTTCTTTTAAGTCATAATCTGGTGAGTGTGAGCAGGTTTATGGATTGACCCTTGTTCTCCTTGTCCACCCTGAAAGCCGGCATCCCATGTTCTTACTACCTGGAGTTCCAGCTTCATGAAAAACACCAAATCTCTCTTCTCAATCACCTCAATTCCTTGAAATCCAAATTTTCACCCCCAATGCTTTTCTGGCATTGTATTTGTAAGATCCCCATTGGCCCACTAAACAGGAAATTCAATATGTGGTGTTTCCTCGCTGGCTTTACCAACTTCCCTTAAGTTCTTACTCCAGTTGACCTTGACATGCTCTCTCTCCTCAGGTTGTCCTGATACCTCCCAAACCCTTCATCTTTCTTCTCTCTCTCCTTGCTTTCTTTCTCCTTGTTTTACACACTGTCCCTTGATAATCATATATACTCACATAAATCCAAATACCCATTATCTATGTCAATTTTCTTAACCATGGTGAGCTTAAATTCTCAGATAATATTCTGATTCCAAGAAATAACATTTAAGCAAGAATGTTATTTCCAAGAAATAACAATTAATAACATTAATTATTTGTAACTATTTTAAGGATTATTTTAGCACTTACCTGTGTATTTCAGAACTGACAATTTTGATATGATAACCAAAAAGTGTCAAAAAATTAACAATCTTCTACATTTTCTACATTTATTTCTTTGTTTATTTTTCTTTATTTAAAAGTTGCAGTTTTCTGAGTTGCCTTTTCTCTGACATGCCTCTCATAGGAAATTCAGTTTATTATGTGTTCAGGTGTTTTTTAATGTTTGAAATCTAACTGCTAAAGGAAATGGAAATCATACACAAACTCGTAGTAAAATTTTATATTAAATTTAAGTAAGAAGCTTGAATTTTCAATATCACTTGATGCTACTGATGTTCTCAAATTTTACTCAAATTTTATACAGTCATTGCAAGGAATACTACAGTTTATAAATATATTATGTGTGTGCGTGTACATGCTCAGTCACTCAATTGTGTCAGACTCTTTGCAACCCCAAGGTCTGTCACCTGTCAGGCATCTCTATACATGGAGTTTTCCAGATATGAATAATGGAGCAGATCGCCACTTCCTTCTCCAGGATGAACCTAGGAATTGAATGAGTCTCCTACATTGCAGGCAGATTCTTTACTGCTGAGCGACCTGGGAAGCCCATAAATATGTTGTAGTCCCAACAAATTGAGAACCACACTGAGACATTTCTATGACTGTAACAAATATGTATCATTAGTTCATAAATTCGCTTTTGTTTTGTTTGGGTAAAATAAATTTTAGTCAAAGTCATATTAAAAGGAACTTACAGTCAGTCCTGAATTAGAAAAGGCAAGAGGTAAGGGTAAGAATGCTTAAACAGTAGAGATTGCTATGAATTTTGAGATAATACCTATTTATCCTGAACCTAATGAATTCTATTAAAATCGAAAATAATAGTTGGTCTGCAGTGACCAAGACTAACTCTAAGAGATTAAATCTGATGGCTAGCAAAGAGAGTAGTGTGCAGTTTGCCTGCAGGTAAATCACCTTGTGTGAAACTGAGTTCACTAGCGAAAGCAATTATTTTTCTATAATACTCTCCCTCCAGAGGGTAACTGCAAATGATACATATAGCCAACCAACACCTAAAAACAGGATGATGTAAAATGTCTTATTATCCATAAAATGTTGTAACTGTGAAGGTAACTGAATGATATTTGTAGCAAACCAACACTAAAAAATAAAGAAAAGAACATGTTTTATTATTGATCTACTCACAGGCATACTTATAATGGTACTTTGAATTGAGTTGAGGAAAATCTAAAACTGCCTACTAGCGTGAACTGGAAATGTTTCTCACCTCACAATGTGGGTACCACATACAGCAGAGTAACGGGCGAGAGGGTCCTCCACGGTCCTTGCTCTGGGGCTCACACAGTGGTTTTCAGGACCAGCCACCTAGGAGTTCAAGAACTTTCCATTTCACACCAGTTTTCTGTGAGTCTGCAGAGTTCCAAACCCAATGTCTCTTACTTAGGAGTGTCCTACGCCACTCAGGTGAGGACAGTTCTCTAAGCAGCACAGGTGTGTACAGAGCATCATTTATGGGTACACAACCAGTGGGTGGTCCTGAGTGGCTGAACAAGGGCCGTCTGTGGTACCCACTCAACATGTCTCCCGGCACTAGTGGCGACAAGCTGGCTAGGAGTGGAGGCTGGGAACGGACCCCCTCTCCAGCTCCTGAATCCTCAGTTCCCCAGCAGATCTATGTCCCGGTCCACCAAGTGTGGTCAGTAGGCGCCCTTGCCCTCTGTCCACCCTCACCTTCCCTCCTTCCTGCTCCACACTGGCAGCTGTAATCTTTACTTTATCTGGAAGCCAAGAGTCTGGTTCCTCATCTGTTCTTTTTAAGCTATTGTTTATGACAAAAACATAACCTTAGTCCTTCATAGCTGACACTCTGCAGATACTAAAAGGCCTCTCTTGAGGTTTAAACATCTGCACAGGTGTCTCTGTTAGGAGTTTCTGGAAGTCTGTTTTGATATGGAAAATTCAAGGCTCGCCTTCTTTGTTCTTTTGCTTGGCTGTGGTGGCATTTTCTGAAAACAACTAAAGAGGAAGGAACTAGCTCCGTTCAGGGTCTGAGGAATTATAAAGGGTTGGGCAGGGGAACAGAGGAATGGGAAGACATCACATCACAGCTGGAAGTACAGACCGCGAGGGATCAAGTTCTGGGTCTGCCACTCCATGCTGCACTGTGTGCCGTGTCGCCTAGTTGTGTCTGACTCTTTGCGACCCCATGGACTGTAGCCCGCCAGGCACCTCTGTCCTTGAGGATTCTCCAGGCAAGAATACTGGGCGGTTGTCATGCCCTCCTCCAGGGGATCTTCCCAACCCAGGGATTGAACTCAGATCTCCTGCATTGCAGGAGGATTCTTTACTGTCTGAGCCACCAGAGAAGCCCAAGAATACTGGAGTGGGTAGCCTATCCTTTCTCCAGGGTATCTTCCCAACCCAGAAATGGAACCAGAGTCTCCTGCATTGCAGGCAGATTCTTTACCAGCTAAGCTACGAGGGAAGCCCTACCATACACAGGAAGTTCTTTTGACTTATTTATTAATGAGGTTGGGCACTTTATTTTTCCTTTCCATGACCAACTTTCCTCATCTGCTTTAATTTTTTTTATGATTGCTATACAACAACTAACACGAACCTGGTGTCTTAAACAATGGAAGTGTATATTCTCATAGTTCTGGAAGCCAGAAGTCTGAAGTCAGTTTCACTGGCCTGAAGTAAAGATGCTGCCAGAGCCAGGCTCCGCTGGAGTGTTAGGGATGCTCTTCTCTCATCTCTCCCAGCTTCTGCTGGCGGTCAGCATTCCTGTGCCACATCGCCCCAGCTGTTGCCTCCATGGTCACCCTATTGTTCTGTTCTTCCTTGTGTCTAGCATCCCTTTGCTTCCCCCTTAAAAGGAGACATATGATCGTCTTTAGGGCCCATCAGATAATCCAGAATAATCCCTCCATTTCATACTCCTTACCACAATCATAGCTACAAAGTCCTATTCTTGCTATATAAGGTAGAATTCACAGATTCCAGAGAGTTGGATATAAATGTGATTTGGGGGGGGACCATTATTCAACTGCTATAAGTTAGGATGATGATACCTGCATGAATGCATAATATATGGAAAGTGCTTAGAACAATGTCTCACAGGCAAAAAAAAAAAAAACTCTCTCAGTACACGTTACCATGATGGTGATACCAGTGGCAATGGAGCAATAAGAAAACAGAGAAGAAAATTCCAACGTGGACAATATAATTGAAGGGAAGGGTGGGATGAATTTAGAGATTGGAATTGACATATATACACTACTGATGTTGTTTATAAAATATAGAAGTAAAGAGAACCTACTCTATAGCACAGGGAACTCTACTCAGTGCTCTGTGGTGACCTAAATGGGAAGGAAATTCAAGGAGGAGGAGATATATGTATACATGTGGCTGAGTCACTTTGGTATGCAGCAGAAACTGAAACGACATTATAAATCAACAATAGTCCAATTAAAAAAAACTAAATAAATAGACGTGAATTTTTAAACAAATATATCATCTCAATTTTCAATGTTGTACTAACCTTAAAGTGTTACCATTCAAAGAAATACATGTCCCCACTGAATAACTATAACCCATATGAAAATAAGCTATTTCATTCATATGACACATGCCGTCATGTTAGGTTCGTCTTTTGTTGTTCTTGGAATTTAAACCCTTTCAGCAATTTCATTCATCCTGAATTCTTCCTAAGGTGAGAGCCGAAGATGTGAGCTAATATGTTTGTCTCTTTTCTCTGTCTTGTCTCCTGCCCGCCTAGGATACAGACCTGATGACATTCAACATCTCTGTGCACCGGTCATGGTGGCGGGAACACGGGCCCGGCTGTGTCCGAAGAGTACTGCCCCCGTCAGCCCATGGCATGACGGATGATTACACGTATGTCTCTGTCACCGGCTGCATTGTTGACTTCCAGTACCTGGAGGTCATCCACAGCGCCATCCAAATCCTACTCTCGGTAAGTATCACCTCTGTGTCAGTGTCGGATCTGGACTCTCTTTAATGTCATTTTGTATCTAAACCTTCCATCCATGCTCTCTTGGTAGATAATGCCATAGCTAAGTACACAGAGAACATCCTTTAAACAATGGAAATAACAGTAATGATGCTAACATTTGTTATGCTTGATGGCAGTTTATGTCTTTTTCCTCTTGATATCCAGACAATTTTTTTAGAACCAGTTAGTTACTGTAGTTTCCAACTTGAGACGCAATCTACATAGTTCAGTGGAATAGTATCACTGTCCTCCAGAAATGGTGACTGTCCATTCGGTACTGTGGATTCTTCTCCTAATACACTTCTACTACAGTTACTGCTCCTAATGCATTCTTTTACTAATGCCCATGCGTTTTAGAGAAAGAGAGATGGAAATATGCCCAATGTCTTTCTCAATCTAATAAAACTCACATTTCCAATTATTATTCCTTAAGAATGCAAATTCCTCCAGAGAGTCCTATACATTTTAGGGCCTAAAAGTGGTTGTGAGGATACAATTCCATTTAGAGAAATAGAGAGGAAATGACTTGAGTGGACCACACAAAGCCTATGTGCTGGGAATTCCTTAAAGATATTTTCTTTCCACCAGACTGCCCCACCCACAGTTTGATCACACTGTGGTGTGGAATTAATTTAAGATATATACCATCATCAAGAATTCTTTTTCTTTGAGATCCAACAAAGATTTGGTGTGTTTTTTTTTTTTTTTTTTTGAGTGAATGTATGATAAAGTCATTCTCACAGTGCTTCAACCATTCCAGTTCTTCTGTTCCAACTGGTTAGAGTCAGAATAAGATTCAGGTTCAATAATAAATAAATAGATGATAGAAGTGTAAGAGGTGTATGTCAATGAAGAATGGACTTGGAATTATTTCCAGAAAGAACTTTAGGAGTCCTTGTAACATACTGTAACCATTATCTACTGCTGTGTAACAAACCGCTCCAAAATATAATTACAGAAAACAATATCAGTATGTTGCTTTGAGTTTTGTGGGTGAGGAATCTAGGCAGTTCTGCTTCACAGGATACTGGCCAAGGTCACTCATGTAAACTTTTCTACCAGGAGCTTTGCTGGGTTACACTATCCTAGATGTCCTCACTCATATGTCTGGGGCTGGCTGTTGACCCACATTCTCCTCCACATGGCTTGTCTTTTAGAAGGAAACTTGAGAGGCTTTCTTACAGCCAGTGAGCTGGGTTCCAATAAAAGAAGCCCAACATGCAAGCATTTATCTAGCCTCTTCTTGAGAGTAAAGCCTACTAATGTCCTATTGGCTATAGCAAATCATGTGATCAAGCCCAGCATTATTGTGGGAGGGGCCTTTAGAAAGGTGAACATACTAGGAGCCATGGCTCATTTGGAGCCATCAGTGTACTCGTCTTATCCTCCTATACAGAATGTATTAATTATTGTTCTGAACCCACATATGTTAAAGTCTAAAATAGTATTTTAGAGCATGTTTGAATCATAATTTTCTAGAAAGACTGAAGACTTGAACATAAAACTCCAAGGCTCTTTTAGTGTCCTAGTTCAATGAAAAGCAAATTCTACACTGAATTCAAAGAAAGAGGCTGGACCTCAATGGTAAGGATTTTTCTTTCAGAGATGTAACAGGGAAGCTGATTATTCTTGGTTTCTGTATGTTTGTCATCACTTGTCAATATATGTTTATCAATCTTTCTGTATTCTCTGGTCTGTCTTTATTCTCCTGGAAGTTACCTATGGAATTATGGCAAAATATATGTTTAAATCTTTGAATTAAAAAAAAACACATTTTCTTAAAAAATTTTTCAACCTATTGTAAGGTGAAACAGTACTCTATCATATTTTAGATTCTAAAGGTTCTTGGTGAATTTTTTAACATTGAAACCTTTTTCTAGAATCATTCATATATGAACAGATTCCCCTTCTTTTAAAAAAAATCACTGAAAGTTGCTAAACCATTTTGTGGAGTGATGACATGATTTCCAAGTTTTCATAATGCATCAGTATGCCGTAGAATCAGAAAGTCGTTTCTCCATAGTAACTCCAATTCAAATGAACAGCAAGGTGAAAGTATTTATTTGATAAGAAACTGAACTGACACATAGAAAACTACATTAGAGAAAAGCACTAAATAAAGTGTATGTTGCCACCTGAAAGTACTTGTCATTCATGAATCAATTCCTCAGCATATTAGTTTAGTGAACGTTCAGAACTGTCCACTGCACACATAATCTTCATTATATTATTCAGCCTTCCAGCAGTAAAAATATTAGCTGCTGATCTCTGACTTTTCTTGTGTAATATACCTGCCAGACAACAATTTCAATATTTTTTCTTTTTTATCTTAAAATTAAATGTATCCTGACTTTGTCTCACAGCAAAATAATTATGTATTATTGTTGTGGTTGATTGGATGTGGTTTTCTTGTATTTTCTATCTATTTCATATGAATATGTTTACAATGATTAGAACTTGGATTTTTCTTTAAAAATCCAATGATATGGAAATGCCGCCTGTATCAGTCACTTAGCATGTGCTAAAATGTCAGTCTTATTTCTGGGGAAAAATAAGGGGTGACTGTTGTAAGATTTAACAGACCATGCTGCTTGAGCAACTGCTAGGTAAACAGGCAAAGGACTCTGAGATGGGGCAGAGTCCCAGAGACCCTACTGCTTCAAGGGTTACCCTTACAATTGCTGGAGGTGCCAGACTATCTAGAAGTTCACAGGGAGGAGCCAACAGAGGTGGCTAGGATGGTGGAGGAGGGTTTCAGGGCAGCAACTCTCTCTGGCAAGTTGAGATGGAAGTGTTTAAATAATCTACCTATGGATACGTTTCTTCTTCCCACCCCCAACTCTTCATCCACTGGCCACAGTCCATGAGGAGACATCTTTCCTCTGAAAGTTCCAGGATAGGTTTATATAGATAATTAAATAGATAATTAGGTGGATCAATAATAGATAGATAATTAGATATATAGATAACTCATTCACTTAATTTAAAGCGATAAAAATGTGTGCAGTGAAATACTCCCTCCTACCCTTGACCCCACTTGCCTGGATCCCCTATCTCTGCTCCCCATTGGGCAACCCAATCCATTTTGTTTTGTTTATTTGTTTATTTAGGGTTATGCATAGGATTCCAAAGTGTCTTTATGCAAATATAAGAAAATGTGATTCTATGTTCTTATTTGCCCCACAAAAGACTGCCTATGATACGCACCTGCCAGGCTCCAGCCCCAGTGGATACAGGGTGATTCAAAGGGGAGACAGATAGGCAAGGAAAAACTTACTTATTTGGAAATATAATATTAGGAAATAATAGTATAGTAGGAAAATTTAGTGGAGAAAAGAGACTGAATAACTTGGTTTATGTGGAGAACTAACAAAACTTCAAGACAAGAAGTTTGCACCACCTACGTTAGGCCACCAGTGTCCTCTTGAATATCAGAGGGTGCCCTGCCTTGGACTCCCTCTTGCGTGGATCTTAGAAACTGGGACAAGTAAGTAGACATGGAGAGCCTCCATGCCCCAGATGGGAATTCAGCCAGAAATTAGAGTTAAGAAGAGACACGTGAGAAANAACAATAGGGGCTGGGGCTAGTTGCTGGACCAGCTTCCCTCGTGTTTCTTTCTCTTTCTCCCTCTCCCTCCCTCTCAATTTCTGGCTGAATTCCCATCTGGAACGTGGAGGCATGCCATGTCTACTTACTTGTCCTGGTTTTTAAGTTCCACGCAAAAGGGAGCCCAGGGTGGGGCACACTTAGATATTCAAGTGGGCGCCGGTGGCCCAATGTAGATGATGCAAATCTCTTGTCCTGAGATTTTATTTGCTTTCCATGTAAACCAAGTTATTCAGCCTTTTCTCTCCATCTAAATTTTCCTACTATACTATAATTTCCTAATCTAATCTCATATTTCTGAATAAATAAGTTTTTCCTCGCGTAGCCATCTCTCCTTCGAATCACCCTGGATCCACCAGGGCTGGACCCCAGCAGAGCCTGGCAGGCTGCAGTCCTTGGGGTTGTAAAGAGTCAGACACGACTGAGTGACTAACACTTTCACTTTTCAATCTGCAGATAGTGTCAATTTTGCCCCTTCCTTTCAGATTTGGATATCTTGATTTTCTTTTTATTGCCTGATGGATCTGGATAGGACTACCAAAACTAAGTTGAATAAAAGTGGTGAGAGTAGACATTTTTGCCTTGTGTCTGATTTCAGAGGAAAAGCTTTTGTTTTTTTACAGTCAAGTATGATGTTAGCTGTGTACTTTTCACATGGCCTTAATTATGTTGAGATGCAATCCTTCTATAACTCCTTTGTAAGAGATTTTTTACTGTAAGTGGATGTTAAATTTTTCAAACACTTTTTCTGCATCCTTTGAGGATGTGATTTTTACCTTCATTTTGTTTATTTGGTGTATCATATTGATTAACTTGTGAATGTTGAACTATCCTTGTATCCATGGAGCAAATATCACTTGATCATGGTGTATGATTCTTTTACTGTATTGTCAAATTCAGTTTTCTAATATTTCGTTGATGATTTTTGCACCAGTATTTATCAGAGTATTAGTCTCTAATTTTCTTTTCTCATGGTGTCCTTATCTGGCTTTGGTATCAGGCTAATGTTGGCTTCATAAAATGAATTTGGAAGTGCTCTTTTCTTCTGTTTTTGGAAGAGTTTGAGAAGGCTCCACCACAAAATACTGTTACACTGGGGATTGAGATTTCAGCAATAAATTTTGAATGAAATAAATAAATGTTGACGAGGGCAAGAAATAGTCAAACCATAGCACCTTGTTCCTTCAACAGTTCTCTCTGTGTTTCTCTTTCTCCTTCCCTCCCCCTCCACATACACACACCCCCCGCCCCATTCAGGTACACCTTGAATGGTATGCTGGATGTTGCCTGAACCCATAGCTAGGAGAATGTGGGATTAGATACTTCAAAAGCAGAGGCTCACTCCCTTCCTTGCCTCTCTTTGCTCATCTCTTTGTCTTTTTCATTTGGAGGCCAAGGAGGCATTAAACTATGAGACATTTTGTTGATNATCCTCCCAGGTGCCTAAAAGATAAAGAATATGGAGGCCTGGCAGCCATCATTGAGTCAACAGTGAAATCCTGTCACCAATATGATTTTCAGCTCTTTAGAAAAGGCTCTGTATCTTTAAGATGCTTCAAGCTTTGTGCCTCTCGTGGTTGGGGGGCTGTAAGCAATTCACAAGCTGTAAAAATTTCAGGGGAACCTGTTAGGCAAGTTAGAGAGCTATCAGAGGGGGTTTTAAGCCGAGACATTCTTTTGCAGGAGACTAAAGCCCTGAGTTGATGTTTTCCAGAGAGTGTCAGAAGAGTGGAAAAGCACAGTACAATAAGACAGGCAAATTCTTATTTTGGGGGTACATGCTCAGGAAAACTCAGGGGGAATTCCTGAGGCCTGACTCGCTTTGCCCATCAGGCCTCTCCACATGACCTTGTCATGGGTGGGATCTCCTGTGCTGGCTCCCAGCACACACCTCTCTGAAACTTTCCATTTTTTTGCTTATTAGATATTTTGGAGCTATTTCCATATCAGCACATCTCTGTTTCATTGTTTATTTTAATGGCCCCTTATTGATAGACACTAGTATTGTTTGACTTCATCTAAATATAATGATTTGGGTATATATAATATATACAATATATCTAACATAATATATGATACACAGTATAACATGATATCAACTGTGCATAATAATTATCTATTTTGTAACTATCACACACATGTTATACTAAATAGCTGTATACCTGTGTCACTGAGAACATTTCCTAGACCTGCCCAGCTCCTGCATCCCCAGGATGTACATTACAGGTGTCCTGCCATATGAGCACACCATTGATAAAGTTTAACTGAGCCTTTGGTCTGTCTACCTTCCAGAATAAAAGTTCCTTGAAGGATAGAACAGTGTCCTTTTAAACCCTGTTCATTTTTGTGGTCCCAGTGACTAGCAGAGCGATGGCACTAAATATTTATGAGTACTTGTGAATATGAATGAGTAAATGACCAACAGACGAGAGATTCCAAAGCGTGAAGTAAGTAAACACAACAAGAAGAACTCATTGATCAAGAACTGGCATGGATGAATGCACAGACAAAATGCTGGAGCCAGAGAGAAGATGCTGATCACTTGGAAACACTCTTACATCTTCGCTATTACTGTACACTTAGTTATTACTAGATACGTCGTCTTAGTGGACTGCCCAGTTCCAAGGTCAACAGGTCAGTAATAGTGAATATGTAATCTAAGGCACTTTTAATTTTTATGATTCCTTATTTGTGGCTAAATAGATCCATATTATATTTATGTTAACTATTGAACAAGGTGTTTTAAAGGAGCTCATTTTTATAAATAGTAGACAAATGCTAATCTCTAAACCTTTAAAACTCAACCTTATCTACAACTCTTTAAACTCACCTTGTCTTCAACTCTTTGGAGCTGATTTTATATACATATTGTTGGGAACCTTCACTGTCAAGATATTCTCCTTCATATCTGATAGGTGATGAGTCTCACTCTTTAACGTCTTTGGAGGTTGTCACCAGGATCAGACCTGGGGATCAGAGCGCCCTGAGAATTGGTTTTCCATCATGCCTGTGTTCTTTGCACTGCATCTAGTCCCGTCATCAGCATTCATCACTATTTTCTGTCTTTNTCTCCTTCATATCTGATAGGTGATGAGTCTCACTCTTTAACGTCTTTGGAGGTTGTCACCAGGATCAGACCTGGGGATCAGAGCGCCCTGAGAATTGGTTTTCCATCATGCCTGTGTTCTTTGCACTGCATCTAGTCCCGTCATCAGCATTCATCACTATTTTCTGTCTTTCATATCAGACACCTTCAGCTTAAGATAAATTAAAAGTCAAGAGAGAATGGTGAATGACAACAGTAGACCGCAAGATACCCTACAGAATCTGTATTCTCAAAAGGCTGTGTGCGCACTGGCACTGACTCGATGGGCAGGAGTCTCAGTGAGCTCCGGGAGTGGGTGACGGACAGGGAGGCCTGGCGTGCTGCGATTCCTGGGGTCGCAAAGAGTCGTACACGACTGAGCAACTGAACTGAACTGAACACCAATCGTATAGATACTTTTAATAGTTTTAGGTTATAGATATGTGAACAATATTTAGCAAATATTTCAGATTTCCAATTCAAAGGTAGAAAGACCTCCCATGCCCACTGATAAAACCCTAAGTGGAATTTAAGTAATTCATCATCTATTTTGTCTACATATATATATATCCATGTTTTGAAAACATTGGATCCTTATTAGATGTCTGGTCTTACATAAGTCTAACCCTAATGTTATCTGTCACTTGTACACAGCATCTATGGGTTTAAATAACTTAAAATATGCAAACATTTAAAATTTGTATTCCTCTTACAGTGTAGCATTCTCCTTAATAGTGTGTGTATGATTGGATATTATTCTGTATGTTAATCAGTCATCACAGACATTTATGTTTCCAAACACAAATTCATATGGTTTCCAAACAATAGAATTATTTCTCTGGAGGCTTAAATGCTCATGGTTATCCCAGACATGTTTGCAGGTCTTCATAAATTATTACTGCTCTACTAGTTTCAAATAGTCTGCCAAACATTGATTATTAAATACAGAAGTGAGTTCTGACATTTGGTAGACTTAAATATGATTTCACCAGAGAAATGTAAAGCTTGATTAGAAATCATATCTAGCACAAAACCATTAATTTAGAAAATCTGAGATATGTTTAATAATTAATCAAAGCAAACATTGTGATTGTAGGCTTATGGAGAAATTAGAAACAAGGAAGTTAGTTTTAGTGATGCTTACTTAGGGTACTTTAATGTCACTCAGATGTTTTCAGAGGTTTCCTCTTTAGCCTTAGGTAGGAATAATTATTGNTAAAATATCAAAAGACTTATTGAGCCTAAAAGAAGCATCCTATAGAAGTAGAAGGTATACTTTCTCAGACTGGAAAATCCTGCCTGTCTACTGGCTCACAATTGTCTTTTCATAATGACTTAAAGAAAATATTGCAGTATTAGCCTTTCACATTTGACTAAAAGTAAAACTGATAGCAAGAAAACCACAAGGAAGTGGTGTTCTTTATTTAAATTGATTAATGTAAATAGCTCTTTCATTTAAAATTGGTTTATATAAAATTCAAGCAAATATTCACAATGCATTATTGTTACTTAGTAACAAAGATAATCAGGAAGTCATGCAGACAATGAAACATGCACAATTAAAATCTTCAGGATACACAACAACTTTAATTAATCAGTTAAGCTAATCTAAATAAATAGAAAACTGTGTTGTAAGGCTTGGCTGTAAAGGATTTTAAACCCAATGGTATAATAAAAGAAATCATAGCTATCATTAACTGGGTGTGTACGAGGTGCCTGGGCATCATTCATTGAAGTATTATCTTGTGTAATGTTTTCAAGAGTAATACAGAGTAGCCCTTCTCATCTCTAATTTACATATGAACACACTAGACATTAAATAAACAGCCTGCCTAATTTCCTGTGGGCTTCCTAGGTGGCTCAGTGGTAAAGAATCCACCTGCCAGTTCAGGTTTGATTTCTGGGTGGAGAAGATCCCCTGGAGAAGGAAATGGCAACCCACTCCGGTATTTTTTCCTGGGAAATTTCATGGACAGAGGAGCCAGGCAGGCTACAGTCCATGGGGTCGCAAAACAGTCGGACATGACTAAGCAACTAAACACCAGCAATTTTGGGTCAGTGACTGGGGAGAGTGCATCAAAGTAGATTCTGATGTATCCCAAAACTACTGTGCTTATCGAAGAGGCTTTATTAATGCATGAAACAAAATACAGTATTTATAATAAAAATGGTTTAATATTTAATACAAATGTATCATTTAGTGTATGCTTTGGAAGGAGTTCTAAAGAGTCAGTTTGCACATTTTGCCCATCTACTTCACAATTTCATATAAGCCAAAAGCTTCAGATTGTGAGATTCCTGAGGTGTACATCTATTGGACAGAGGAAAAAAGTGTACATCTGCCTTGGCTTGCCAGCTTCCACACCCCCAACCTTTGATAACAGCAGCTCAACTGCTCTGTAGTTAGAGAGTCACACACCCATTTTTCCCTGTGTGTGGGGAAGCTGGGCTCACATGGGGTGAGGTGACCCCACCTCATCAACCCCATGGTCGGACATGAGACCCAGGTATCATCATTAGCACATTCCTCCCCCTGGAACCAGTGACTGGTTCAGGAAAAGTCATGTCAGGAAAGCAGATCTTTTGGGACTCACTGCAACAGTTCTCAACTCAGGAAATATCAATTCTTTCCCACAAGACTGCTGAATTAGAAGGGTTTGCATTTGCAGATGTAGGCAGTCACCATATGGAGAATGACTACCTGAGACAAAACTTCTGTAAAATAGAGAGCTACAGAGACTTCCCTGTCAGTCCAGTGGTTACACTTTGCGGTCCAATGCAGGGGGTGCAGGTTCAACCCCTGATAAGTGACCTAAGATCCCACATGCCTTGTGGCCAAGGGACCAAAACATAAAACAGAAGCAATACTGTCACAAAATCAACAAAGACTTAAAAATACATAGAAGGACACGTACAGAGATAGAGGGAGGCAGGTAGATGCAGTCCTCGCTCAAGTCATGCTCAAACCAGCCTGACCCTGGCTGGTTTTTGGGTACCAGACAGTTTAAAATCACAGATGCAGCTCGCTGTATATTTCCATTGGCCAGTGCGGGTCTGTGACATCCTTGGTGAATGGTGATGCAGCTCTGCTTGAACAGGCCGTTCGTTACCCATCCAGGTAGCCCCAGCCATTACAGTAAGTCCCCTTACATATGAACCTTCAAGTTGCAAACTTTCAAACATGCATTCACATGTCCCATCATATCAAGCATGAGTGACATCGCAGCCTGCCCTCTGTCTCTTATTGCTGATGACTCTTCGGCTCTACCATCTCTCGCCTCCTGTCCCTCCTCCAGGAACTCTTCTTGCCTCTTCACTCAATGTCAACTCTTGTGTGCCAGCTGCTGTACTGTACTATAATACTTTTCAAGGTACTGTAAGACAAAACATGTTTTATTTTTGTATTTTTTTCAATGTTTTATTTGTGTGGAAAGTATGATAAACCTATCACAGTACAGTACTGTATAGCCGATTGTATTGGTTGGGTACCTAAGCTAACTTCATTGGACTTACGAACACACTCTCGGAACAGAACTCGTTCATGGTAGGGGACTTACTGTATTGAGCTTCTCTAAGTGTAAAACATGATTTGTAGATTTAATTTAGTCTCTAAATCCAAAATCCATCCCGCTGAAACTTCCATCTATTGGCCCTAGTTCTGCCTTCTGAGTATCATAGAAGATGACCTTCCAACCACCCCCATAATCTTTAGGCCATCACAGACATTTTTGACTGGTGTTTTGCTGACAGAATCTTGTGTGTGGAAGTGTATTAGCCATGATATGGGTGTGTGTGTGTGTGTGTGTGTGTGTGTGTGTGTGCGTGCGTGCGCACATGCACTCAGTCATTTCTGACTCTTTGGGACTCCATGGACTGTAGCCCGCCAGACTCCTCTGTCCATGGAATTCTCCAGGCAAGAATACTGCAATGTGTAGCCACTTCCTCCTCCAGGGACTCTTCCAGACCCAGGACTCGAACCTGGGTCTCCCACATTGCAGGCAGACTCCTTATCGTCNTTTCTGACTCTTTGGGACTCCATGGACTGTAGCCCGCCAGACTCCTCTGTCCATGGAATTCTCCAGGCAAGAATACTGCAATGTGTAGCCACTTCCTCCTCCAGGGACTCTTCCAGACCCAGGACTCGAACCTGGGTCTCCCACATTGCAGGCAGACTCCTTATCGTCTAAGCCATCGGAGAAGCCCCAGATGGATCCTAAGGTGACCCCCAATAATTCTCCTTTTCTTCTGTTTATGCCCTTGTATAATCTCCTCCTCTTGAATGTTTGGAGGAAGTGTATATTCTAAAATTAGATTGGGGTAATATTTGCACAACTCTGTGAATATACCAAAAAATCACTGAATTGTACTCTGTAAGTTGACAAATTGTATGCTATGTCAATTACATCTCAATAAAGCTGTTTTTGTCATATACTGTGACCAAGAGAGATTTATCCCAGAAACGCAAAGCTAGTCAACATCTGAACATCCAGTCTTTCACTGTTTTTCTTTCCTGCTAAAATTAATACTGCATTGAATAGAGATATTACCCTATTTTAGGGGATTTTTTAGGTAATTCAATCCTTCTTTTAAATTTAAAATAAAGCACAGGAAAACAATACAAGAAACAGACAGGTGGAAATCGAAATATGAGCTTTATCCCTCATAAATCCAATTGAAGAGCATGGCTTTAAATAGGCAACTGAATGGGCTTTCTAAACCCTGCTTCCCAAATTAGGCACCGCACAGCTGGGCAGGCAGGCCCCCACCCCCATGGGACCCAGACAGGATTAAGTGACAGAGGGCAGACAATGCATGCTTCCTGAAGGAAGACTGGCTCCCTCGAAAAAAAGAAAATGGCTGAGCTCAAACGCTATCCACTCTCTAGAGAAAATTTAATCCCTCCAAATACATACACAAGGAATGGAGATAGACACTACAAATTCGGGTCATTTTGCAGTTACTTACACTAGACATAGGAAAAACCATAATTAAAATTTTCTATTATAAATGTGGAATGAATAAATGGTTAAAAATAATTGAATTTAACAGTGTAGTACTGGACTGTTTTTATTCCACCTAGTATAATATATTTTTTAAGTACCTTCCGTTTTGTCTATTGGAGGAGGTCCCACGTAGAGGTGATCAAGAGTTTGTAGTAAAACCTTGCCCTAACTGAACACTCCTAAGGGACTGCCACCTGCTCCCCAGGATATGCACGTGCTAAGTCTCTTCAGCCGTGCCTGACTCTGGGCAACCCCATGGACCGTAGCTCCCCAGGCTCCTCTGTCCAGGGGATTTTCCAGGGAAAAATACTGAAGTGGGTTGCCATTTCCTGCTCCAGGGGATCTTCCCTGGCCTGGGGATCGAACCCAGGTCTTCTGCATGGCAGGTGGGTTCTTTACCATCTGAGCTGCCAGGGAAGCCCAAGGTTCAGTGTATATGTGAATTATATACATTGTGCTATTTGACTGAATTACTGATGTTGGGCAAGCAGTGTCCTTGGTATCAAAATGTCACACTGCCTACCACAAGACGCTAAGAGTACACAGAGATGGGATAGGAGAACTTCTGGGACAACTCTCTGGAATTGTGAGTGAAGAATATAGTGGCAGCCTTATCTCATTTCTAATACTCCTAGCTTTCATGGTGGGCTTCCCAGGTAGCTCGGTGACAAAGAATCTGCCTGCGTCAAGAGACGCAGTTTCAGTCTCTGGGTTGGGAAGATCCTCTGGAGAAGGAAATGACAACCCACTCCAGTATTCTTAAATGAAGAATTTCATGGACAGAGGAGACTGGCAGGCTACAATCGGACACGACTTAGCGACTGAGCATGCAGTACAGAAGGAAACATACCTAGACTGGAATTCTGGCTTAACCATATCCTGGGTAAACTTTGGGTTTCCCTGACAGCTCAGTTGGCAAAGAATCAGCCTGCAATTCAGGAGACCCCAGTTCGATTCCTGGGTTGGGAAGATCTGCTGGAGAAGGGATAGGCTACCTACCCTAGGATTACTGGGCTTCCCTTGTGGCTCAGCTGGTAAAGAATCCGCCTGCAATCCGGGAGACCTGGGTTTAATCCCTGGGTTGGGAAGATGCTCTGGAGAAGGGAATTCTGGCCTGGAAAATTTTATGGACTGTATAGTCCATGGGGTCACAAAGAGTCGGGCACGACTGCAAGGCTTGGAGATTATATATGTAGGGATCAACAGTATGTGAACCATGAACTTCCAGATGTTCAAGGTGGATTTAGAAAAGGCAGAGGAACCAGAGATCAAATTCCAAACATCTGCTGGATCATCAAAAAAGCAAGAGAGTTCCAGAAAAATATCTATTTCTGCTTTATTGACTATGCCAAAGACTTTAACTGTGTGNAAAAAAAAAAAAGTGTTACATAAATGGTAAGCTTTTCTTATAATATTATTATACATAGATCATCTAAGGTGCTACATCTTACTGGAAACAAAGACATAATTAATTAGCTGTAGATGATTTTAAGTAGGCTTCCCTGGTGGCTCAGATAGTAAAGAATCTGCCCGCAGTGGGGGAGACCCTGGTTCAATCCCTGAGTCAAGAAGATCCCCTGGCAAAGGGAATGGCTATCCACTCCTATATTCTTGCCTAGAGAATTCTCTGGATTTTAAGTAAGATTTTCTATGGTAGTGAAAAAAAAAATGTTTTCATATCAAGACATAAACAGTAATAATATATATCCTAGTACTTATGGTATACCCCACAACAGTGAATGCATCTAACCTTGATTACAACAAATGCCTGGAAAAGTTGAAAAAAAAATAATAGTAACACCTACTGAGAGCCCATCACGAGTGATCCAGGGAGCTGTAACAGAAGGGCGCAAAAAAGAGAATTGGTCATGTAATTGCTTTCTGTCAAACAGCTAGATAAGCAGCCAACAGTTTTGCATTAGAATGATTTGGTTATCCCATCGACAATGGGCTGGTAATCCTATAAATATTTATTACTGAACTAAAGAAAGCAGCAGAAGCTTTTACCCTTTGAGAAAAGTCCGTAACCTGCATGGTGCCAGTGAAGTATGAAACCCTAGTGATTTAGTTACTTCTTAATATGTTAAAGGCTGGACTGTGCTTGGCACATGTGAACAGTCTGAATGCAGTTGTCAGAGCCATGACCCTGGAGGGCAATTGTGAGCATATGCTTCCGTGGGTGAGCTCTCAGATCACAGCTGCTGTCCAACCCGACGCAAAGCAGGACAGTGTAGAACCCACGGTTTGACAGATTGACCTTTATGGGCTGGGAATAAGGATTAACCCCTTATGAACTGACCAAACACAACAACAAAGGAGAAAGAAGGGAAGAAAACCACTTTTCTTAAAATGATTCTGCATCTGTGTGTCTGTGCGTGTTTAGTTGCTCAGTCATGTCCGACTCTTTGTGACCCCGTGGACTGTAGCCCGCGAGGCTCCTCTGTCCATGGGATTCTCCAGGCAGAAATACTGGAGTGGGTTGCCATTTCCTTCCCTGGGGGATCTTCCCAAACCAAGGATCGAACTCACATCTCCTCTCTCTCCTGCATTGCGGTTGGATTCTTTACCCACTGAGCCAACATTACATGATGTTCCTCCACTGTGACTTGGAGAAAATAAACTTATTCTTTCTTTGAAAGGCCTGGCAGCACTTAAGCAATAAATATATTCCATTTCCAATTCTCTGTGCTAAACAAAAACCAAAAATATATCACTTCTGGGTTTGTAGATCTTTTCATATCCTGTCTACTCCCAAAAAGATTCAGGCTGCTAATAATAAAAGCACAAAAATGAAAAGACCAAAAACAGCTATCAATAAAACAAAGGAAATAATAAAGAATCAGAGAGATCAAAATCTACTGGTTGAGAAAACCTGCAATAACTAAACATGATAATTAACTACCTTAGCAACCAGAATGAAGAGGAAAACTCACTAAATAAATACCATGATCCTGTATTTGAAAAAGTTATGATACCTTCTCAAATTAAAGGACCTTTAATGTAAGAATTCTGAAAGGAAGTAGTTCTCTCAAACATCTGCTCTATGCCCAGTACTTTTCCAGGGATACATAAAAATAGGAGTGGGTCCTATTCTTGCTATGCTTGAGAAAGGCATAGTTTTGAACAAGTAATTGCAACTCTGAAAAGTGTTACCTAAAGTGATAGGTAATATACTCTTCCTGTGACCAATAGCAAGGAGATCCTATTCATCCCTGGTTGACCACAGCATTTAATCTCTGCCAAGAGTGTGGCTTTTAAGACTGTAGATTCTAGAGCCAGAACACCTGGGTCTGAATTCTAGGCAGTGATTGGTCTTGATCAATATTGAGCTCTGTGACCTCAGCCAAGTTATCTACCCTCCCTGTGCTCCAGGGTCTTCATCTTTAAAGTGGGGATAATAATAGTACCTACTTCTTGTATGTCATTGTGAGGATAAAATGGATCTTCCTCTCAAGGTAGTCACAGGGTTCCAAGAGCATACTAGTGAAAACGGCAAGGTCTCTTGAGCCCTAGTTTTGAATGTATTACCTCAAACCTCGCTTCTGCAGTATTGCACTGGCCAAAGACCAACCCAGATTCAAGGATGGGGGCAATACAGTCGGTTCTACCTCTTGATGGAGAAGCTGCAAATGTGGCCAGTGTTATAGTCTTCCACGAGTTGGTGGGGATGAAAATACCACTCGAAGTGTAGAATGAACAGTTTTTCAATGCTTGTTTGTATGTGGGGGAAGAAAGAGGAAAGAAAGGAACCAATGATGACACCATATTTTCTGTCCTGAGCAAGCAGGTGGCTATTTCTGCAAATCACTTGGTACTGAATTGGAAATCAGCCTATGATTTAAACTACAATTTTAAATTGTGTTAATATGTAGAGTCTTTCTCTTTTTAAATTTTTATTTATTTTCGGCTGTGCTAGGTCTTCATTGCATCAGGGGCTTTTCTCTAGTTGTGGTGCGCGGGCTTCTCATTTCAGTGGCTTCTCTTGTTGTGGGGCACGGGCTCTAGAGCACAGGCTCAGTAGTGGTGGTGCCCGGGCTTAGTTACCCTGCTGCATGTGGGATCTTCCTGGGCCAGGGATGAAACTCGTGTGTCCCCTAAATTGGCAGGCGGATTCTTTGCCATTCAGCCACCAGGGAGGCCCTATGTAGGGTCTTTCAAAGGCCTGTATGCAAGACAGCAAAAGAGACACAGATATATAGAACAGTCTTTTGGACTTTGTGGGAGAGGGCGAGGGTGGAGTGACTTGGGAGAATGGCATTGAAACATATATTATCATATGTGAAACAAATCACCAGTCCAGGTTTGATGAATGATACAGGGTGCTTGGGGCTGGTACACTGGGATGACCCAGAGGGATGGGATGGGGAGGGAGGTGGAAGGGGGGTTCAGGCTGGGGAATACATGTCAATGTATGGCAAAACCAATACAATATTGTAAAGTAAAAAAAAAAAAGGTACTAGCCAACACTCAGGCTTTTTTTTTTTTTAACCAAATCCTATGTGTTGTTTGAATATTGTTGAATTTGCTTTTACTCCATACCTCAAGGGCTAACAGAAAAGAAATTCTTCAGTGTGTAGATGAAGACATATAACCTGTACCAGGTCCATTAGAACAAATTCCATATATGCCGTTACTTATACCATATATTTTGTTGTTGTTTTTGTTTATAAGCAAAACATGAATATCTGACTTTCTAGAAAATGGATACAATGATGCCACACCTCAAATGAAAAATTCTTGGTACTTTCCATATACCCCAGCTCCCTGGCCGTCACAGTAGAAAATGTGCTGACATCTTCCTTTAATAGAGAACTCCTAACAGTGTGAAGGCTTCCCTGGGGGCTCAGACAGTAAAGAATCCGCCTGCACTGGGGGAGACCTGGATTTGATCCCTGGGTTTGGGAGATCCCCTGGAGAAGGGAACGGCTACCCACTCCAGTATTCTTGCCTGGAGAATGCCATAGAGAGGAGCCTGGCAGGCAGTCCATGGGGTCATAGAGTCAGACATGACTTTCACTTTCACAACAGTGTGGTAATTCTTCATGGTAAGAAGTTGCTCATTTTAAGTAACTGTTTTGACTTCCACTCATTATAAAGATTGAAGTCTTTGTGAGAAAACATTGTCCTTATTCATAATACAAATTTCAGAAAAGTTGACATTATTTTACCAAAAGGCCTTGATAAATTTTGTTGATTATATCTACATGTATATGAAAATATGGTGGCTTTGTTGTGTGTACTTCTAAATATCTCTCTCTGTCTTTCCTTTCTTCAGATTCTGAATAGTCTTTAATCAGTCTTACTGACTGTTGTCTCTTCCTCTTTGGATTATTCTCTACATGATTCTAAAATGCAAATGTGATTATTAACTTCTCTACTTAAAAAGGGTTACTGTCTCCACCTTGCCCCAGAGTCCATTCGAGGCCAGTATTTTCAGTGGATTTCCAAAGAAAGAGATTACTTTGAACTGTTCTCAGACTCTTTATGGAAGGATAGATACATGTACTGACAACTGAGTTGTTATCCCAAAGGCCAGGCTATTTGTTCACTTGGTCATAATTTGGTCATATATTCAACAATTATTTCAGTGGAAATATTGAATATAAGTTTTGCCTAGGGTCTTAAACTTCAGATTATCAGGGTTTATTTCTATTCTTCCGAGCTTATTTCACTTAACACATAAGTGATGGGGTTACCATAAAAGAGGTGTTTTTGATTTTTTTAAATTTTATTTATTGATTTATTTTTGGCTGTGCCAGGTCTTCGTTGCTGCACAGGCTTTTCTCTAGTTGAGGCAAATGGGGGTTACTCTTCATTGTGGTGCCCAGGCTTCTCCTTGCAGTGGCTTCTCTTGCTGCAGAGCACAGGCTTTAGGGCACTTGGGTTTTAGTAGCTGCGGCATGTGGGCTCAGTAGTTACAGTTCCCAGGCTCTAGAGCCCAAGCTTAATGGTTGTGGCGCACAGGTGTAGTTGCTTCATGGCATGTAGGATCCTCCAGGGCCAGGGGTCGAACCCATGTCTCCTGCATTGGCAAGTGGATTCTTTACCAGTGAGCCACCAGGGAAACCCCTGCCTTTGTTTTTTAAAATTTTTAGTTATTTGGGATCATATTCTAAAATATCAGTTGTCTTAGGTTAATTAAAAGCACACAGTGGGACTTCCCTGGCCGTGTAGTGGGTAAGACTTTGCACTTTCACTGCAGGGAGCTCAGGTTCCATCCTTGGTTGGGGAACTTAAGATCTCACATGCCATGCAACCAAAAAAATCAATAAAGACATAAGAACAAACATTTACAGAGTACTGATTTGTGCCAGAAATTGAAATAAAAACATGGTCTTTTTTCTCAGGGAATCTCATGGGCTTTTAGGTAGCCTTTCTTTTTTAAGATTTTTCTTTTTTAATGTGGACCATTTTTCAAGTCTTTATTGAATTTGTTACAATATTGCTTCTGTTTTATGTTTTGAAAGTCTTAACCACTGGACCAGCAGGGAAGTCCCTAGGTAACTTTTGGACAGAGTTTTAACAGAGAAAAGTAGTTTAGTGTGGCACAGTGGAGGACTAGGGATGGTCGAACAGCAGAGTGAAGAAGGGATCTGTTAAATCTGAGGAAATCAGGGAAGGTTTCACAGATAAGCTAGTACTTGAAATAAAGCCCGAAAGAGGAGTAGGAATTTACAGGCTGAAAAGTTAGGGAGCAGCAATTCACTCAGAGGGAATGACGTAAACAATTTTAGAGAAACATGAAACAGCATGGTTCAGCAACGCATGATGACTTAGTGAAGCTTCAGATGTGATAAGGGAAAATGTAGAAGATGCCAAGCTCCATGTTCTCTGCATGCCCAAGATGGTACCCATACAACACAGTATCCGACTGAACCACGGGAAACTGATAGCTTTGTTGTTGTTGTTTAGTTGCTAAGTCGTGTCTGACTCCTTTCGACCCCGTGGGCTGCAGCACCCCAGGTCACTCTGCCCTCCACTGTCTCCCACAGTTTCCTCAAATTCAGGTCCATTGAAGCAGTGATGCTATCTAACCTTCTCATCCTCTACCACCCCCTTCTCCTTTTGCCTTCAATTTTGTAAATCAAGTCAAACACAAGGATCCTTTGCTTGTCAAAAGTTTGCTTTATACCACTTCACTGTTTCTAAAGACCTACATTAATTTTTTCTAATCAAAATAAATCCCGAGGATTTTTGCCTTTATTTAAAAGGGTGAAAATAGAAAATAGCTTTTGTTTTCCATCAAGCTGGTATAGAGGAAGTGGGCACCCCAAACCATGAGTGTGGCCCCGCCAAGTTCTCTTCCCGAGAACCACACTCAGCATCTCACAGTCCCGCCGCTGCACCTCTGAACTGTGCCTGTGAACATATGTGCTTCATCTTGATTTATTTTGTGCCTCCATTAACAAGATGTGTCCTAAGGTCATTGTTTTTTCGCTTTGCTTCTTCTTGGCTAAAAAAGGTTTCTGGGCATGCTCTGCTTTCGGATAGCATCAGAACCTGAACTGGAATTTCAGAGACACAGACGTTTAAAATTCTTCTGTGGAGCCTCCACTTTGGCATTTTCAAGTGAGTTTGTCTTAGGACACATTTGCTTGTGAGAAAAAGAAAAGTGAAACAGTGAAGGTGTTAGTCGCTCAGTTGTGTCTGACTCTTTGAGACTATAGCCCACCAGGCTCCTCTGTCCATGGGATTTTCCAAGGAAGAATACTGGAGTGGGTAGCCCTTCCCTTCTCCAGGGGATCTTCCCAACCCAGGGATCGAACCCAGGTCTCTCACATCACGGGCAGATTCTTTACCATCTGAGCCATCAGCGAAGCCCAAGAAAAGGAAGCCTTTTGATGCTTTTTCAAGTAAAGCATGGTTGACTGAGGAGAAGGGAAAAAAAAATGTTCTCCTAAGAGTCCAGAGAGAACTGGACTCAGGTGAACACCATGGAAAATAAATAGATGTGACCCCTGCCCCCACCACCTTGTCCATGGTGTTGCTGTCCTTCCTGCTAACCCATCCTACGTTTTCTCCTCTAGCCACTGACTTCTTCAGCCTACTCATAGTCACCGCTCCTTCATCCCTTCAGCTCACGGCAGACATGGCACCCCCAGCCCTTCTCCAGTTCACAACCCTCTGGCCTCAGCTCTCACCAGGTACTAAGGATGTGCACAGATTTTGAAGTTCTGAGAGGATGCATCATTCTGGCTCGCCACTCCCCTGCCTTTTAGTGCTAGGCTGTAGGTCAGGTCACAGGCCAGTTTATAAGCTGGCTGTCTGGTCTCTTTGAGGCCACTCCCCTGCTACAGGTCAATTATCTGTGGCAATGGGAATAGCATGGCTATTAGTGGCAGGAAGTGTGCAGTGGGACTGCTCCTTTCCCAGGTAAAGCTGGGTGAGTGCCTGGGAGCTGCTTCTCTGAGACCTGAGAGGACCTGACCTCTAACAGCTCATTTTCAACTCTAAGAACATCTAAGCAGTGTGTCCTCAATAATATTACCCAGAAAATCCATGAACCTCATCAAACCTGACATTTTGGGGTTAAAGAATTCCTATCCTTGCTGGAGTTTGAGCCCGAGGGAAGGGAAATATCATTAATTAAGAAGTAGCAAGAACATGATGCCCTTTTATTATCTAAATCTTTTTAAGTAAGCAATTCTTGAGTTATTCATTTTACCATTTTAGACATACTGGAATATCTGCTTTTTTATTTTTTTAAAAAAAAAAGAACCTCTCTTAGAATTCTGGTAGCTACTAGGAAAACAAGTAAACTCCATGCTGAAGGCAGCTTTGCCCTTTTTCTCTTATCATCTCTTGTGGGGTTGTGTGTGTGTGTGTGTGTGTGTCTGTGTGTGTCTGTGTGTGTGTGTGTGTGCCTCCATTTGTAGTGGCCTCTGCACACATAGCGTATTATTTCTCTACAGAAAGTAAGGTGGTTTCACTAGCAATAAATGGCCTCACAATGAGGTGATTATTTCTAACGTGTAGATTCTAGTCTGACTCCAATAAATACCAAATAGAGCAAGAGACAAATGTCACAGGAAATTCCTTTTTCACTTCCGATGTGGTGGTTAAGTACAAGAAAAATCCATGCCACTGTCACCGATAAATGCTCTTAATTAATAAAATGTCATCAGGCAAAAACGGAACTCGGTAACACTATTTAGAAAATAGTCTTCAAACTTGAAGCTACTCTCATGAAAAGTTATAGTTCCTTCCCCGAACAAACATACCTGAAATACTGGGCTGATGTCTATGAAAGTGTTTCTTGAGGTGAGTGAGGAGTTGGGGAAGGAAACTGAAAAGTTGCTAAGCGTAAGAACTGGAGATCTCTTCAACATCAAGCCTCCCCTTGGCATCATTTTCTTTCTTTCTCATTTTCCATGTGCAGCATGTTCACATGGAAACAGTGAACAGTCGTGGAAACAGTCGGAAACAGTCGTGTCCGACTGTTTGTGAACCCATGGACAGTGGACTGCCAGGCTCCTATGCCCATGGAATTTCCCAGGCAAGAATGCTTGAGTGGGGTGCTATTTCCTATTCCAGGGGATCTTCCCAACCCAGAGATCCAACCCACGTCTCTTGTGTCTCCTGCATTGGCAGTCGGATTCTTTCCCACTAGTGCCACCCAGGAAGCCATAGTTGTTATTTATCTGGGGGATAGTTGCCAGTAATGTGACGCTTCTTGACAGTTGCCTGCATCCCTAAGGTGCTATAATAATTTGTCTTTGCAGCATTGAGAAGAGTCTAACTCTGTGGAAATGTGGAGTAGTTCTCCAATAGACTTTGGAGACAGAGGGAGAGTGAATGCAGAGACCTCCTGAACACAGCATTTGCTTGCTGCCGTAGTCTCACTGGCTCTTAGCTCCTGCTTCTTCTTTTACTGTCCTTTTTACTTCTTTCATTCAAGCATTTATCCATCATCCATCCNGAGTAGTTCTCCAATAGACTTTGGAGACAGAGGGAGAGTGAATGCAGAGACCTCCTGAACACAGCATTTGCTTGCTGCCGTAGTCTCACTGGCTCTTAGCTCCTGCTTCTTCTTTTACTGTCCTTTTTACTTCTTTCATTCAAGCATTTATCCATCATCCATCCTCCCATCCTTCCATCCATCCTTCCTTCCATCCATCCGTCCATCAATCCCTACCAGCCTTCATTCTGTACCTTCTGTGAATATATATCAATTTGCCTTTGTATCAAAATTTCAGGAGAGCAAGGTCCAGAAGTTTGTGTATCTAACAAAATCTATAGGTAAGTTTGATTCTCAGATGTGTATGAGTACCACTTACTTAGAGGCTGCAAATATGAATAACCTGGATTCCTGTCCCAGGAACCAAGGAGGTCCCTCTTTTGCTTTACCGTGTGCAGTATTCAAATCTCACCCACATTCTCTCCTTCCCACTTATCCAATAGCAGACAGTCAATCTGAATTCCTTACGTGGAGGCTAAGATGCCCCCAGTCATCAAGAGATAGATCTGGAATTTGCAGAGAATACCTTCTCTTAGCATTTAAATTTCCAAGGATGAGCTGAGCCATGGGTTCCCATCTCAGCCTATCTTGTGCCATGCAGGGGAACAAGTGTGTTCAGGTTACAGCATTGTGGGATTTATTTAATAACTTAGTATAGAAAGGAAGTAGAATTAATAAGATGAGAGAACTCTAGTTCTTACTTCACTCACACGCGCACACACACAGACACTTGCATTGAACCTAAAAAGAATTTAAAGGCATCGCTGGACAGGCTGTTGTCCTGGAGACAGTCCGTTAGCAACAGTGTGACTTCCCCCAACAAGCTGGTCCTCCCAGCAAAGGAAGAGTGTATCTCATAAGGTCACTCAGGGTCACTTAAAGAGAGAACAGCATGCTCTCCGGTGCAGTGAGTTTAGAGACTGAAAGCTCCCCGGTAGTTAACAGAAGTTGGATAACAGTATCTTCTACCTATTGTTTCTTCTGGATTTTTCAGTGGGCTTGCTCTTTAATTGTTCTGTGGAGAAGGCAATTAAGCCACTATTCTGCACACAAAACTAGACCACAGTTTGGTTAATGATAGTACTGTGCATGTGTGTGCTTAGTCACAGTCATGTCCAAGTCTTTGCAACTCTTTAGACTATAATCCACCAGGCTCCTCTGTCCATGGGATTTTTCAGGCAAGAACATGGGGAGTGGGTTGCCATTTCCTGTCACACATCTGCATATAGGAGGGTGTTTATGTAGGCTGTCTGTAATGGGTAGCCTAGGGCCAATGGTTAAATTCACCAGGACTGTGGATTGAAGCCAAACTTCTCTCAACAAATACCAAGCCAACCACCCTGCCACTTACCTATTGTGATGGCATTCTGTTTATAATATTACAAAATGAGATCTATTCCTAAATGAATTCCCAGTAAAGTGAACTGGAAATCAAGACATAGGTCAAAAGACTTACTGTGGGGTGTCATGGGATTTTTTTTTCCAACATCAGTTAACTCTGGAGAATTTCAGGAACACTGTTGCATCTTCCAAAATCACCAGAACAACATCTTGTTTATTTCCAGTTGTCTACATTAAGCCAAGCAGACATGAGATGGGACCAAAGTCTGGCCTCTGAAGGATGGAGGGATTCAGATGGGTAGCAAGTGAAATAAGCACACTGATTACCCTTCCCAAAATTGTAACTAGGACTTCCTCAAGATGCATATCACTCCAGACACACTTAATAAATCTAGTATTGCATTTATTAAACTTCTTTACAACAAAGGGTGGATTTTCTT
>SJYA01001949.1:509323-526214 GCA_006410615.1 Neotragus moschatus | reverse complement strand
GTCCACTGGAGAAGGGAATGGTGAACCACTTCAGTATTCTTGCCTTGAGAACCCCAGGAACAAATGGTAAACTAGCACATATAAATATGCTCAACATTGGTAGTTACCAAGGAGTTAGAAATAAAAATGTATCGAGATACCTCTACACATCCAGTAGAATATTTACATTTAAAGTGACCAATGGAACTCTTATACACTGCCATTGGCAATTGAAGCGTGCACAAATATTTTGTAAATCAGCCTTGCAGTTTCTTTCAAAAGTGAAAAATACATTTAGCATGTGATCGACTCATTCAACTTCCAGGTATTTATGCAAGAGAAATGAAGCATATGTTTTTTACAAATACTTGTACGTGAATGCTCAAAACAACTCTATTTGTAAAAGCTTCAAAATTCCCACCCACTTATGTACATATACCTTCTCCCAGATACTCTATTAATCTTTAATAGAGGTGTTGTTGTAGTGACTGAAGTGTAATTAATGTCCCAATTCAAGTTACCTTAAAATTATTCAGTTGAGCCTGACATAATCACATGAATAGGAGTCTGAATATGGACTTCAGGACTAAAGGGAAGTCAGAGACTGGAGGCATATGAAGGATTTGACATCCTGTTGATGTTTATAAAGTAAGTAGGATATCTATCAATGCTGGTAGCATGTACATTGTACAAAGAAACCAGAGAATTGGAAGCATCAACATTGTTCTACTGCATGAGGCAAAACTTAAATTTCCTTTACTCTGTGTGTGTATGCGTGTATTCATGTATAAGTTTGTGCCTACACTCACATTGTTTATTACATGGAATAACATGATAACAGGTTAAATGCAAATTGTAAGAGGTTGTTAATACTATAGAACATTAAAATATGTGCTATCAAAATTAACTGACTAAAACCGAGAAGTAAATAGATTGAATATTGGTCCAAAAAAAAAAAAAACTGGATGTAAATTATAGAGGGAATATACTCATAATTTTTTGCATTATACACACAAACTCATAGACTCAGATGACTATATTAATAAAAATACAAATCATAAGAAGGAAATACATAACATATATATAGCACTTATCACTGTGGTTATATGTTAGTGCTTTTTATAGGTCGGAATTTTTTGTATCTCAACATTTCTATATATTATTTTTCTATTCAATGTAATAAATGAGTACTTTTGAATAAAATAATGAATAAAAAATGTAAAATACCCAAGAAATACAATGACATTTCTGAGGTCACTTTATCCAATGACTTAGTAACACAGCAACTGTTCTACCCCTCTGAATTCACTTTATCTTTCTAGGATGAAAGCTCATCTGTCTCCAGCTATTATGAGCTTCTTGCTGTTTGTTCAAAATCTAGGCCACACACAAGGCTTCCTCTTGGCCTTTGCTCACTTTCTTCT
The DNA here is from genome assembly GCA_006410615.1 of Neotragus moschatus. Lineage (NCBI taxonomy): Eukaryota > Metazoa > Chordata > Mammalia > Artiodactyla > Bovidae > Neotragus > Neotragus moschatus. Next base: position 524,811 of record SJYA01001949.1, on the reverse strand, counting down.
TTGCTTATTACATTCTTTCTCCATGTACCTACATGGATCACTTCCTCACTCCCTTTAAGTCTCTGCTCAAATGTCACCTTACAGAGAGATTACTCCCAGACCTTATTAAAATAGCAGCTCCCTGCCTTGACATTCACAATCCACAGCATCCTCTTTCCCTTTTGTCATACCATTTATTACTATATTTTAAAATTATTTGCTTAATTCTTTAACTGGAATATAAATCCATGAATGTAAGACAAGAAATTTATCTGTTTTAATTTTTATGTTATTTTTAATACCCAGACAGTGCCAAGCATACCTCCAGGGCCTGATAAATAACTGTTGATATTGTTTTGAGAAGGAAAAATAAGGAAGGTCATATTCATATTTTCCGTAAAACTGAATGCCTTAACAAGCAATATTCATTTTCATATCCATTTAAAATACTTCCATGATAAATATTTTTCAGATAAATACTAATGAATTATGACCTGCTTGGAATATACACTAAAGCAAAAAGAATTTTTATTCAAGAATTCCTTCTGAGCTAGCTTAAGTACAACACTGCTCCAGAAGCCAGAACAAGCTGCATTGATCTGCTACCTATGTGCAAGAATGGGCCTTCACTTTACAAGAGTCTCAAGTATGTTAAGTTCAACTGTCAACTATGAAGAAACCTAAAGTATAACCTGGGTCTTTCTTAGAAGTGTAGATTATGCCATTAATTTATGTGTCCCATATACGAGGAAATTTAGGATGCAATATTTGAAGGAACAATTAACCTTCCAACATGATTCAGCTTCATTGTTTCCTAAAAAGATATATTTGCATCTCTATTTTATTTTCTCTTTTCCTTTATGCTAGGATTTCCATGAGGACAAAATTTTATTTTCNTTATGTGTCCCATATACGAGGAAATTTAGGATGCAATATTTGAAGGAACAATTAACCTTCCAACATGATTCAGCTTCATTGTTTCCTAAAAAGATATATTTGCATCTCTATTTTATTTTCTCTTTTCCTTTATGCTAGGATTTCCATGAGGACAAAATTTTATTTTCAAATTTACACTAAAATTATAGCAATTACCTAAAAAGTCTTTGGAGAAGGCAATGGCATCCCACTCCAGTACTCTTGCCTGAAAAATCCCATGGATGGAGGAGCCTGGAAGGCTGCAATCAATGGGGTCACTGAATGTCGGACACAACTGAGCAACTTCACTGTCACTTTTTACTTTTCACTTTCCTGCATTGGAGAAGGAAATGGCAATCCACTCCAGTGTTCTTGCCTGGATAATCCCAGAGATAGGGGAGCCTGGTGGGCTGCTGTCTATGGGGTTGCACAGAGTCAGACACGATTGAAATGACTTAGCATTAGCAAAAAGTCTTGGAAATATTTAGGGGCCAAGAGTTTAAAGAAAAAAAAGAAAGTGAAGTCACTCAGTCATGCCCAACTCTTCACGACCCCATGGATAGTAGCCTGCACCAGGCTCCTCTGCCCATGGGATTTTCAAGGCAAGAGTACTGGAGTGGGTTGCCATTTCCTTCTACAGGGGATCCTTCCAACTCAGGGATTTAACCTGGGTCTCTCACATTCTAGACAGACGTTTTACCGTCTGAGCCACAAGGGAAGTTCAAAGGTATATTATAAATGATAGTAATCATTTATGTTTGTAGAACTTTATTGTGTATATATATTACATATATACATATTCATATAATCTATGAAAATTCATATATATATATGTTTTTCTTTTTATTCTTATAACATCTGATAGTTCAGAAAGGCAGTGTGTTAATATACTCATTTTCCAACTGTGAGAGGAAATTGTCTCAATGAGAATAAGCAGTTTAAATTTATCGTAGAGCATAACTGGAAAAAGGCAAAGCAAGAAATGTTCTTTCAATTCAGTTCAGTTCAGTCGCTCAGTCATGTCCTACTCTTTGTGACCCTATGAATCGCAGCACCCCAGGCCTCCCTGTCCATCACCAACTCCGGGAGTTCACTCAGACTCATGTGAAATTCATTACACAGTGGTATCAAAACTACCCACGCTTCTTTCTTTTTAATTTAATTTAATTTAATTTTTTTTCCCGTCTCAGGTGTACATTAGTTCCCAATCTCGAACCCTCCCCACTACCCACGCTTTCAAAAGTTGTTTATTATGGTATATGACCAGTGAGGGCCAGTGATACAGAAGAAAAGAGTTGTGTTCATCCTACTACTCAGAGACAAGCAACTGGGGCTTCAACTCATCATGCACTTCCACAGTGACTTGAGGAATGTATTTGCCAATAGATGGGCTTCNAAGTTGTTTCTTATGGTATATGACCAGTGAGGGCCAGTGATACAGAAGAAAAGAGTTGTGTTCATCCTACTACTCAGAGACAAGCAACTGGGGCTTCAACTCATCATGCACTTCCACAGTGACTTGAGGAATGTATTTGCCAATAGATGGGCTTCCCAGGTGGCTCAGTGATAAAGAATCCACTTGCCAGTGCAGGCAATGCACAAGATACAGGTTCAATCTCTGGGTTGGGAAGATCCCTGCAGTAGGTTATGGGAATCCCTCCAGTTTTTTTTTTTTTTTTTTTTGGCCTGGAAAATCCCATGGACAGAGGAGTCTAGTGGGTTACAGACTGGAGTAACAAAGAATTAGACACAATCTAGTAACTGAGCACAAGGACAACACAAGAACAATAGGTAAGAGACTTTTTTAACGCCCTGAGGTTTTATGGATAAATAAAAATTTGCCCTGCCGTCATGCCTTTCACTTTCAGTAAGTAAAGAGAGGCATGTAATGTAGACTACATGAGTAAGTTAATATAACACAATAGTGGAATTTTTGTTAATAAAGTGAAATAGAGTTATGAGTAGAGACTGGCTGTGGGTAGGATAACTACTCTTTGGTTGGATGGAGAGGAAATTGACTTCTGTTAATGTGACACTTGATAAGAGACTTAGTAAAGCTGTCTCAATTTGCCAAAGACTGACGGGCTTCCTGGAAGACCAGGAAACTGGGTAAGTTGGGGGCAAACCAGAATGAGTTTGCTTTTGAGCTGAATGAGAAGAAGGGTCTACAGGCAAGAATTGTAGGCAGAGGTAACAACAAGAATAAAGACAATAGCCAACTGTCTAGAGACCAAATACTACAAAAGTGAATGCCAAGGCTATACTAAATGGGCTTATTGGTAAAAGAGAAAATTACAATTTCTTCTAAAACTGTTAAGCAAGACAAAATTAAGAGAAATGGAAAAAAATCTGCTACTTACAAATCTCGTTTTAAACAAAGCTTCAGGATGAACCGGCCTAATTCTGTTTTAGTCCTTTGTACCACCTTTTTAAATTATGCAATCTAATTAACAAGCAGATTTAGATGGAAATATGCCTGCACACGCCTTGCTATGGTAAAAGAATAAAGATATTGCAGGACATTCTGATCCTGCTTCTTTCTGGGAATGTTTAAAGATATTTTAGAAAACCACCTCTTTTTCCTTCACAACCCTCATATATAACCCTATTCAAGATGAGAACTCTCACATTTTCTCTGAATTGTCATTTCCTGTGGGATCAGTATATAATGCTGTACCCTGGAACTGTACTCAGTTTTACTTATTATTAGCTTCTCATATGCAAAATGTTACAATGATAAACACACATGGCTATTATCAGTATAGGTGAAGTGAGTTATGTGGAATGAGGATGCTAAGGCTTTCTGTCTTAATTTAAAAAACAGAAATTATACAAGATAAAAAAGAAAAACCTACTCATATACAATCATATGACGTATTTATACACACCGTATAATCTCAGTTTGAGCTGTGTGGCAGGCAGGATTCCTATAGGCACCCCAGAGCCAATGAAACTCATCCCTGTATAATTCTCTCTCCTTTAGTATAGAAAACCTTTCAGTATTACTCTTGTGATTATGTTATTAAATGGTAAGTGTTAAGTCACTCAGTCATGTCTGACTCTTTGCAACACAATGGTCTGTAACCCTCCAGGCTCCTCTGTCCATGGGATTCTCCAGGAAAGATTATTAGAGAAGGTTTCCAGCCCCTTCTCCAGGGATTGCTCCTGACCCAGGGATCAGACCCAGGTCTTCTACATTGCAGGCAAATACTTTACTGCCTGAGGCACCAGGGAACCCACTGATGGTTATCTTATTCAGTTCAGTTCAGTCGCTCAATCATGTCCAACTCTTCCAGACCCCAAGGACTGCAGCATGCCAGGTTTTCCTGTCAATCATCAACTCCCAAAATTTGTTCAAACTCATGTCCATTGAGTCGGTGATGCCATACAACCATCTCATCCTTTGTCATCCCATTCTCCTCCTGCTTTTAATCATTCCTAGCATCCTAGTCTTTTCCAAGGAGTCAGTTCTTTGCATCAGGTGGCCAAATTATTGGAGATTCAGCTTCAGCATCAGTCCTCCCAATGAACATTCAGGACTGATCTCCCTTAGGATTGACTGGTTGGATCTCCTTGCAATCCAAGGGACTCTCAAGAGTCTTCTCCAGCACCACAGTTCAAAAACATCAATTCTTTGGCACTCAGCTTTCTTTATAGTCCAACTCTCACATGCATAAATGTCTCTTCGAAAAGCCATAGCTTTGACTAGACAGACCTTTAAAGGCAAAGTCACGTCTCTACTTTTAAATACACTGCCTAGGTTGGTCATATCTTTTCTTCCAAGGAGCAAATGTCTTTTAATTTCATGGCTGCAGTCACAACTGCAGTGATTTTGGAGCCCCAAAACATAAAGTTTGNTTATAGTCCAACTCTCACATGCATAAATGTCTCTTCGAAAAGCCATAGCTTTGACTAGACAGACCTTTAAAGGCAAAGTCACGTCTCTACTTTTAAATACACTGCCTAGGTTGGTCATATCTTTTCTTCCAAGGAGCAAATGTCTTTTAATTTCATGGCTGCAGTCACAACTGCAGTGATTTTGGAGCCCCAAAACATAAAGTTTGTCACTGTTTCCACTGTTTCCCCATCTATTTGCTGTGAAATGATGGGAATGGATGCCATGATTTTAGTTTTATGAGTGTTGAGTTTTAAGCCAGATTTTTTACTCTCTTCTTTAACTTTCATTAAGAGGCTTTTTAGTTCCTCTTCACTTTCTGCCATGAGGATGGTGTCATCTGCATATCTGAGGTTATTGATATTTCTGCCAGCAATTTTGATTCCACCTTGTGCTCATCCAGCCAAGTGTTTCTCATGATGTACTCTGCATATAAGTTAAAGAAGCATGGTGACAGTATACAGCCTTGACATACTCTTTTCTTGATTTGAAACCAGTCTGTTGTTCCATGTCTGGTTCTAATTGCTGCTTCTTGACCTGCATACAGATTTCTCAGGAGGCAGGCCAGGTGGTCTGCTATTCCCAGCTCTTTAAGAATTTTAAACAGTTTGTTGTGATCCATACAGTGAAAGGCTTTGGTGTAGTCAATAAAGCAGAAATTGATGTTTTTCTGGAACTCTCTTGCTTTTTTGATGATCCAACAGATGTTGGCACGTTGATCTCTGGTTCCTCTGTCTTCTCTAAAACCTGCTTGAACATCTGGAAGTTCATGGTTTACATACTGCTGAAGCCTGGCTTGGAGAATTTTGAACATTACTTTACTAGTGTGTGAAATGAGTACAATTGTGCAGTAGTTTGAATATTCTTTGGTATTGCCATTCTTTGGAAATGTAATGAAAACTGACCTTTTCCAGTCCTGTGGCCACTGCTGAGTTTTCCAAATTTACTGGCATACTGAGTGCAGCACTTTAACTGCACTGAGTTAGGATTAGAAATATCTCAGCTGAAATTCTATCACCAAACACTAACTTTGTTTATAGTGATGCTTCCTAAGTTCCACTTGACTTCACATTCCAGGATCTCTGGCTCTAGGTGAGTGATCACACCATCAGAGTTATCTGAGTGATTATGTTATTGGGCCCACCCAATAAATAATAGAAAGAAAACTGCAAATGTAATTTACATTATTAACATATTGACCTCAGTTAACAAAAAGTGAGATTATACAGGTTGGCTTGGCGGTCTCACTATCTCTTCAAATTTCAACTAGAAGTCAGAGATAGAGGAAGAAAATACTATTCAAAATAGATGAAGGATATATGACTTCCCATTGCTGATTTTGAAAAAGGAGGGGCATGGAACAGCTGGTAGCTTCCAGGAAAGACAGACTCCCAGCAAAGGGGATTCTTACAGCAACCCAAATATGCTTGAAATGGATTCTTCTCTAGAGTCCTCAGATAAGTGCCCCATTCAGTTGCTATCCGGAGCATGAAACCTTCAGCAGAGAATCCAATTGAACCACTTCTGGACTTGTGACAAGCAGAAATGTGAGATCATGAATGGGTGTTGGATTAGGTCACTAAGACTGTAATATTTTGCTATGTAGCAAAACAAAATTGATATAAGCAGGATATTTAGTGCCAAATGGCCAAGCCCTATGATACAGGTAGGAAGAACAATAATCACATATAACTCAAAGTGTTACTCTGAAATATCTATGACAGTGTTGTAGAAATGAATAAAATATGAACTAGAAATTCAAGCCAGATATGCAACTTTAAATTTCCTAATAATAAAAGTAGGAGAAGGAAACAAGTATAATTAATTATAACAATATGTTTTGTTTAGCCTAATATATCCAAAATACTAGGGCTTCTCAAGTGGATTATTGATAAAGAACCTGCTTGTAAAGCAGGAGAGGCAAGTTTGATCCCTTGTTCAAGAAGATCCTGTGGAAGAGATATTGGCAATCTACTCTAGTATTCTTGCCTGGAAAATTCAAGAAGCCTGATGGGCTACAGTCCATAGGGTTGGAAAGAGACACAACGGAGCACACTCGCATGTGTGAACACACACACACACACACACACACACACACACACTGAAAATATTACAACCTCAAAATGCAATAAACATAAAGCATGAATGAGTTATTGCACTTTCTGTTTATTTTTTGGTTGTCTTCAATATGAAGTGCTCAGATAAATTAGGGGCTTGGGATTAACACAGATATACTACTATATAGAAAATAGATAACCAACAAGGACCTATTGTATAGCACAAGGGACTATACTCAATNTCAAAATGCAATAAACATAAAGCATGAATGAGTTATTGAACTTTCTGTTTATTTTTTGGTTGTCTTCAATATGAAGTGCTCAGATAAATTAGGGGCTTGGGATTAACACAGATATACTACTATATAGAAAATAGATAACCAACAAGGACCTACTGTATAGCACAAGGGACTATACTCAATTTTTGCAATAGCCTAAAGGAGAAAGAATGAAAAAAATATATGCAAAACGTATGCAAAACTGAAAGTAATATAATATTGTAAATCAATAGATGAGATAGTTATTATTTGGGAATGTTTAATGTGTTTCTTTCAGAGACAAGTTATATAGATTAATTTGGTAAGAAAAGAGTCATAACTCATGGAATTATGAAGTGGAAATGTTTGCTTGTGACAACAATGTTTTTGTTTATTTTACCAGTGGTTTTTACAAGGATGAAATGAGAAATTGAGGGAAAATATATCGCTGCCAGTATTATACACTGATGATATGGAATTTTTAAGATAGAAAGATGTTGGACAGATAGATGGGTAAATAAGTAGATANTGCTCTGCACTGGCCCTTCTCTACTAAAATTTATCAGTGATGTCTTGTGTTCCATACTCTAGAATGCGTCACTGATCACTCTTGTCATCTTGAAAGCATAATAGGTACTTTAAGACTGAGATCACAGGCTGAGGCCCTCTTTTACAAAAACAAGGCCCAAAGCCAAGTTTGATGTTCATTCTTGACTATTTGCTGAGAATTTTATCAAAGACAACTTCAAAGCCAAGTTCCTAAAAGAGCACATCTCTTCTTTGTCTCGGTATTGTCCCATCCACTCACTCCATAACTGGACAAATTCTGATTGTGTGCTTACCAACTCTCCTTAGCAACCCTCCTCAAAGTCACACATAATGCTCTACTTATTAAAGTTAAAGCTAATGGATACATTTAATTTTTAAAAAATCTCAATAGCTAGCTAAACATATATAGAGATTTGCTTTTCCTGGTGACCTTCTTCTTCTGTACTTTACCCTGATGTGCCTCTTCAGTTTTTTTCATATTACTCTCTATCAGTTCATTTTAAATTCCATTATGCTCTTTACTTTCCCTACATGGAAATGCTGCTATTCCCCAGAATTTTGGCTTCAGATCTTTTCTCTTTATGTCCTAAATGTTCTCCCCAATTATCTCTGATTTTTTACCATTTGTTTTTAACATAATTGCATTTCAGGGAGGTAGAAATGTCTACTGACAATTCTGAAACTTGGGATTTCAGCTTTAAAATGACATCAGAGATTTAGAGCCAAAAAAAAAGAAAAGACTCAAATCTCAAAATTGATGGTCTTGAAACAATAGAAATATATGAGATAGTATTAAAGAGTTATCTCTTTTTTCCCTAAGAGCAGAATGAGAGCAGACATAGCTATACAAAGACCCCAAATATAATCCCAACTATGTCCAGAGATGTCCCATTTGGGAGATCAGAAACAGAATGCATACCAGGGATACACAGAAGAAATAGTTAGAGATGCAGAATAAATCTATTTATCTGTCATCATGCTATCCAAGGCAGGAAAGATTAAGGAGATAGTCGCTAAAATTAAGGGTGTAAANGAGATAGTATTAAAGAGTTATCTCTTTTTTCCCTAAGAGCAGAATGAGAGCAGACATAGCTATACAAAGACCCCAAATATAATCCCAACTATGTCCAGAGATGTCCCATTTGGGAGATCAGAAACAGAATGCATACCAGGGATACACAGAAGAAATAGTTAGAGATGCAGAATAAATCTATTTATCTGTCATCATGCTATCCAAGGCAGGAAAGATTAAGGAGATAGTCGCTAAAATTAGGGTGTAAAATTCAACTGTAATGACTCCATTTAATTTTGGGGGTCTTTAGAGTCATCCATAAGACTTATTTTTAATAGCTTCCAAACTGTGGGTTGAAGATGCTTGACAAAGTAAGACAAATAATAGAAGAGAGTCTCATTTTCCTAAAATTTGTTTATAATTTATATAAATAATGCTTTATACACATATAATAGTTTCATATATATTCATTTTTAGACACATATATACATAGGTACATTCATATGCAGGTTTTAGTAACTGAGAAACTGTTGAATATAAACTAATCTCCTCAGTGTGGAATACTCCTCTCTATGGTCCAATAATCTCTTTTGTCTTCACCACTAATCCCTATTCATATTTCAAAACTCAATTTAAGTGTGATTTACTGTTGGTCCAACTGTTCCCATTTTCAACATTTCTTCTTATAAACTCTTACCTTTGCATTACCTAGTAGGTGCATTCATTTAATCAATATTCATTTCCATGCTCTGCACACTGACACTAGCTTACTCTGGGATAAAGTAGTGATCCAGGTAAACAATGTTCCTGTACTTATGAAGTTTAATGTCTAGTAAAGTTGACTCTCCTTATACTTCCTATGAAAAGTAGTAAGAAATCCAGAGTTTTACTTAGGCTCATAAATTGAAAAACTTATTTACTTTGAAAAGAGGGGGAAAAAAGACAAAGGATTATTTTATGATATAAAATTTCTCCAACAATTCAAATACTTCCAAGCAAAAATGGAAAGGTGTCTATGGGCTTAAAATTACAGTATATAATTTATAATTCAAGTTATAATGTTAAATTATAATGTTAAGCTTTGTTCAGTATCCCCTTCCCACGTCTCTTCGTATGGTATCTTTATTATTTTGATAAAATTTGCTTCTGTACAATAGATGAGATAAAAGAACATGAGGAGATTATGGAGAGATTGTCTCAATCTCATTCTTAATTTTATTCTTAATATTATTTTTACATTTCATTCTATGAGTCATTATGTTTTCCATGACTTTGTAATGCAGCTTGGAATAGCCCTCAGATCAAATTATTTGAAGATTAAGAAAGAAAAGAGGAAAAAAGAAAACCATTGCAGCGCATTCATATGAATCAATGCAGTAGCCAATTTTGAACTGTTTGCTGGGTTCAAGGCTGCTTTATGATATTCAGACGCAGATGTCCTCAGCATGAGATCTGGGCTTGCTATGACTTTCACCAAAAAGCTAATGACTTTAAAAGATGAGAACGGTTATATTTTAGAGAGATTTCTGAGTCTTTTGCCAACTACTGAACCAGAACCATTTAAAAATACAGTACCAGAAAGACTTTTCAGAGGTCTGTCAGATTGTAACATTGCAGAGTTACATAATCATTGCATTCTCTAATGGATGCCAGCAAAGAATAGCTGGGAATTAATGAGTGGATCCAATTGTTTAGTTTCTCTGGTTGTGAGTATCTCTGCCAAGTTTAGGCTATGCCCTTCCTGTCCATTCATCAGGAAAATAAGACTTCTCTACATTTTATCTATCATATGATCATTTGAACATCTTTTTTGTACCATAGTGTTGTAAACAAAAGTATTTCTCTCAGCTTATCTCAGTACTCTTACTTCCATCCAATTTTGTGTAATCGTTTCCCAAGCATGCCACCTGCACACCTGCTTCCTTTATTTTGTCATGCTATTTTACTCTTTGGAACATTTTTATACATGTTTTCTGAATATTTTTTTCCAGTAATATCCAGCTTCCATGGTCTAGCTCAAGCTCCTCTACTAAGTACTCTATGGTACTATCTTCCTATATTTCTTCTAAAATACAATAGATATGTTATTGTAGATAGATAACTTCTATATGTATGTATATATTTATTCTGTCATTCCCATTGAACAGTTGAAAAAAAAAAAAAAAAAAAAACCACCATGGATGGATGCTTACTCAGTCATGTCCAATATAGAATATCAAATGTGTGTGTATTAAACATATGTGCGAGTTTCAGATATAAGATTTAACATGAAAAATATAAACAGGATATAAAAAGTGCTAAATCATTCAAAGATAGATTTTACTGCAGTCTGAATCATATGGCATAATAAGTAGCAAGTAGTAGCTTAAATAGATAATGAAATTTATGCCTATTTTTGTTCTATTAACTCAATTATTTTCTTCCTGATAGAAGGGGGAAAAGTACTATATACTTTCTATCCCTGGTGACTCAGCAGTAAAGAATCCACCTCCCAATGCAGGCAATATGGATTCAATCCCTGGGTCAGGAAGATCCCCTGGAGAAAACAATAGCAATCTACTCCAGTATTCTTGCCAGGAAAATCCCACCAGCAGAGGAATCTGGAGGACTACAGTTCATGGAGTCACAAAGAGTTGGACATGAAAGTTTTCTGCAGATTCAGTCAAAGCTTATTGTTTTTATTCATTCAGTCAGTCATGTCCAACTCTTTGCAACCCCATGGACTACAGCAGGCCAGTTCTCCCTATCTCTTACCATCTCCCAAAGTTTGCTCAAGTTCACATTCACTGCATCAGTGATGCCATCCAGCCATCTCATCCTCTGACACCCTCTTTTTCTGCCCTCAATCCTTCTCAGTATCAGGAACTTTTCCATTGAGTCATCTTTTTGCGTCAGATGACCAAAATACTGGAGCTGCAGCTTCAGCATCTGTCCTTTCAATGAATGCTCAGGGTTGATCTCCCTTAAGATTGACTGGTTTTATCTCCTTGCTGTCCAAGGGACTTTCAGGAGTCTTCTCCAGCACCACAGTTTGAAGGCATCAATTCTTTGGTGTTCTGCCTTTACAGTCCAGCTCTCACAACCATACATTGTCACTGGGAAGACCACAGCTTTGACTATATGGACCTTTGTTGCCAGAGTCTCTGTTTTTCAACACACTATGTTTGTCATCACTTTCTTGCCAAGAAGCAATTGTCTTCTGATTTCATGGCTGCAGTCACCATCCACAGGATTTTGGACCTCAGGAAGAGGAAATCTGTCACTAATTCCACCTTTTCCCCTTTCATTTACCATGCAGCAATAGGGCTGGAAGCCATGACCTTAGTTTTTTTTTGAATATTTAGTCTTAAGCTGGCTCTTTCACTCTCCTCCTTCACATTCATCAAGAGACTCTAATTCTTCTTCGCTTTCTGCCATCAGGGTAGTATCATCTGCATATCTGAGGTTGTTGATGTTTTTCCCTCCTATCTTGATTCTGGCTTGTAACTCATCCAGCCCAGCACATTTCTCACGATGTTAAACAAACAAGATGACAAGCAGACAGTCCTGTCTTGCTCCTTTCTTGATCTTGAATCAATCATTTCTTTCATACAGGGTTCTATCTGTTGCTACTTGACCCCCATAAGGTTTCTCAGGAGACAGATATGATGGTCTGGTATTCTCATCTCTCTAAGAGCTTTCCACAGTTTGTCATGGTACACATAGTCACATGTTTAAGCATATTGAAGAAACAGAGGTATATATTTTTCTGAAATCCCCTTGCTTTCTCTATAATCCAGAGAATGTCAACATTGGGTCATTAGTTCCCCTTTGTGGTTCACTGCCTTGTCCTGGCAAATGGGCTTGAATAACTCAATGAAGCTATGAGCCATGTCATATAGGGCCACCTACAAAAAAGGGTCATAGCAGAGAGTTCTGACAAAATGTGATCCACTGGAGGAGGGAATGGCAAACCACCCCAGTATACTTGTCATGAAGACCTCATGAATTGTATAAAAGGCCAAAGCTTATTATATCCCTACTATGAACAAAGCACTATTCTGGGCTAATTCATAGATATTATTTTATTTTTACCTTGACACAACTAATAAATTGTTGATTACAATAACGATCAGCATGATTGCATAATTTTATACTGCTTTTCATATTCCAATGCAGAGTCTCAGTTTGATGTTGCCATTTCATGTATTATTTCATTTGAATTAATATTTATTTTATAAGGAGATATGTAACATTAAATATATTATCCTTAGTAAGACAAAAGTTCAAGTTGCTATTACATTAAATTGGTTTGTTTTCAAATATTTAGAATATTGCCTATGTATTCAAGTAAATATATTGAACTCAGACTGTGAATCATAGAACTGAATAGCAATAAAATTCTGAAGTAAAGACAAATTCACAAAATTTGTATAAAAAACTTCAGAGAAGTTTGTGGAAAATTATCAACATGAATTTAGATCCAAAATAGACTTTAGCCATTCCTTTCCTACCCACTATACAATTTACTTTCAGTGGAAAAGAAAAAAGTAGATACAGTCAAATTCTAAATTAGCAGATACTTGGTCCTGTCAGCCAATGAACACTTGGTTCATTCCAAAATGTCTTTAATATTTGGCCATATTTGATCCTATCCAAAATGTCCATAGAGACATTCGGTCCACACCAAAAGTTCCTTGAAATTGAGTCCTGTCAAAATTCACGTGGCATGGAACAAATGTGCTCATAGATATTTTATTTATTTTCTTAGTTTTTTTTTTTTTTTTTTTTGTGGGCCATTTTACAATTCTTTATTGAATTTATTTCAATATTGCCTCTGTTTTTATGTTTTAGTTTCTTTGGCCAAGAGGCATGTAGGATCTTCATGCCCTGAGCAGTGTTTGAACCTGAACCTCCTACACTGGAAGGTAAAGTCTTAAAAACTAAGCAGCCAGGGAAGTTAATCATGGACATTTTAGATAGGACCAAATTTCAAGGACTTTTTGTTGTAATCCAAATGTCTTATTAACATTTTGTACAGGACCAAATGTCCCTCAAGGCGAATTTTTTTTTAAAAAATAGAATAGGAATTTTAACAGTTTATTGCACAAAGACGTTCACATTTTCACTTTCACTCTCTACCTTCTCTCATAGAGATAAGGTGTATTATCACCTTATTTTTTTGCAAACATATTACACCTGACTGAAACCTTATATTCTCAATATTTTCATATACAGATCACTAATACTTTCATTTTCTCCTTCAGCCTTTGCACTGAAAATGATAAACTACTTTTCTATTCATATAGGGTGGTTTAGGTCTTTTGTAACATGTATGTGTATTCCTTATCTATTGGGCTACTCTAATGTGTTTTAAACAATAATACATGTAATACTAGCCTTTAAAATTAACTCCTGTCAAAAATTCTTCACAGAAAAAAATGCACATTTTTGAATATATGTGTCACATAATGAATTCAGAAGAAGAATCAAGACAAAAATGGAGTTGAATTTTAAAACTGCTAATTGATCCAACTAAAATGCCTAATCACACTAAGTTTCTCAATTTCAATTAGAATGGTTCTGTCTTGTTTTAAACTTTAATCATTTAATTTTAGATTATTAAAACTTCCCAAGTTTCTTTCATATTAGGATGTATAACTTGTTAAAAATTTTATAACTCAATAATGACTTAAATATTAGTGTGAATAATTATAATATGATGAATATTATAAAATCTAAAGTAACACCTACAAATTGTAGTACATAGTTAGCTCTAAACAAGAAGAAAATCCTTGAAGCATGTTAGGTTTAACTTTTATTTTTCTGAAATATTTTTACTTCCTAGAAGTTATATGCCGAAAAACATCTTGCAGGAGAATAAATTTTATTGGCTCTCATCAGTAATAGAAAATTTTGACTTTTTGAGTGATACAGTTACTAAATATAAAAATATTAAGTATCTTAAGTATCTCTTCTTTTTTTCTGTAAGACAGTAATGTTCTAATTCATTTATTTATTTCAGAAAACCCCACTGCTACATTTTGGAGCCCCTAGTAATCTGGTCATTTAGTCCAGATGATTGTGATCAGAAAGATCTGAAGATACTTCTGCCTCAACCAGCTATCACTATTTTGTTTTTATCCATAATCATACCATGGATTATTAATATTTTCAGTAGTCTATCTCTGTGAGAATTCACACATCTTCAAAACTAATAATCAAACTCCTGAGAGTTATCTAATATAGGTAAGTACTTATATAAACTTGAATACCACATTTAGGTATATATATGTTTTCTTTAATCTTGGGGAAGTTGTTAAATATTTAATGCTCACTGTAGCTAGTGATTCATATAGAATTTTATTTTATATGACTTTCATTCTAATTTTAACTAAATTTATATCCATAGAAACGTGTGCATAACACAGCTTGCAGCAAAATCTGATGACAATAGTCCAAGACAGTCCTTCTAACATTTGTAAAATGTTGACATAAACTAAAAAGCCTCTTGATGAAAGTGAAAGAGGAGAGTCAAAAAGTTGGCTTAAAGTTCAACATTCAGAAAATGAAGATCATGGCATCTGGTCCCAACACTTCATGACAAATAGATGGGGAAACAGTGGAAACAGTGTCAGACTTTATTTTGGGGAGCTCCAAAATCACTGCAAATGATGACTACAGCCATGAAATTAAAAGACACTTACTCCTTGGAAGAAAAGTTATGACCAACCTAGATAGTATATTCAAAAGCTGAGACATTACTTTGCCAAAAAAGGTCCGTCTAGTCAAGGCTATGGTTTTTCCAGTGGTCATGTATGGGTGTGAGAGTTGGACTGTGAAGA
>SJYA01001949.1:428250-509261 GCA_006410615.1 Neotragus moschatus | reverse complement strand
ATGCTGGGAGGGATTGACGGCAGGAGGAAAAGGGGATGACAGAGGATGAGATGGCTGGATGTCATCACCGACTCGATGGACATGAGTTTGAGTGAACTCTGGGAGTTGGTGTTGGACATGGAGGCCTGGCGTGCTATGATTCATGGGGTTGCAAAGAGTCGGACACAACTGAGCGACTGAACTGAACTGAACTAAAGTACATTTATAGTTAATTCAAATTTTAGTTTTATTTTAGTATGTTAGAGTGTAATGAGAAACACACAATGTTTAAGAAAAGTTAGATAGTGTCTATGAAATCATTATTTTCCTCCGTGACCTTGAGAGTATCCTAAATTACCTTTCTTTATGGTGAATGTCAACAGGTATAAAAGTAATAATTGTGCCTGATGGTGCATTTCTAGAGTAGCTTCAATGAGAATACCCAATAAGGTTCTAAGATCTTTTTACTATTCCAAGTGAAATCAATAAACAATCAATAATCCTTTTTCTTTGCATCTTCACTCATTTTCAGAATTAGGCTACACAAATGTTTACCCATGCAAAGTATGGGTTTAAAAAATAACATTTAAAAACTGTTGAATATACTGCTTTGTATGTATTAGATACTTCATAAATACTTTTTCCTTTCTGTTTTATTCCTCTACTAATGAGCAAAGAGATCTTAATGGATTATGTATATAACATATCTCTGAGAAAGAATATGGTTATTCACAGCATGTGTAATATAAAATCCTTGTATTCTCTGACTATTAAGTGTTAGATGTTCATAACTCTCTTTGAAACCTGTTAGTGAACTTAGCTTGAATTGACATACAGGTTAGAAATAAAAGACATATAGGAAACATTTTATATCATTTCTGTTTTACTTCTTTTTATAATAATGTACAGCTTTTTTTTTTTAATGTGATATGCTGTTTAATTCTCAATTGATGCATCATTTAGGATCCATGCAGGAAACAAACTGTTATTCGCTCAGGCATCTGACTTTTTGTGAGCCGTGGACTGTAGACACGGATGGACCTAGAGATTATCATACTGAGTGAATTAAATCAGACACAAAAGGACAAATATCACATGATATCATTTATATGTGGAATCTAAAAAAGAAGAGAGGGTACAAATGAACTTATTTACAAAACAGAAGTAGAATCATGGCTATAGAATACAAACTCATCATTACCAGGAGATAAGTGAAGTGAAAGTCATTCAGTTGTGTCCAACTCTTTGTGACCCCATGGATCGTAGACCATCAAGCTTCTCTGTCCATGGAATTCTCCAGGCAAGAATCCTGGAGTGGTAGCTGTTCCCTTCTCCAGGGGATCTGCCTGACCCAGGGACTGAACCCAAGTCTTCTGCAATGCAGGCAGATTCTTCACCATCTGAGCCACCAGAGAAGAAAATTCACAGTCAAAAATAGAGACTGAGAAAAATGGACTAAACTATAGTCTTGTAAATGTGTAGGGAAGGTTAATGACATTACTAACCAGAGTTCAACACCCCATATCCAGTCACAACTGAGAGGCATTAATACTACTGTGCCAGAATTTACGAGAAATGGGTGGTTACTAGTAGCTAGAAAAAGACATTCAAAGAAGACAATCTAGTAAGAGCTGTCACCTCTTTTGTTAATGAACTTTTAGGTTTCTTTCCTAATAAAGAAGATATGGTACATATGTTGTAATAGAATATTACTCAGCTCTGAAAAGGAGTGAAACTGAGCCATTTGTGGAGAGATGAATGAACCTAGGGACTCTCACTCTGACTGACAGGGTGAAGTAAGTCAGAAAGAGAAAAAATATATCATATATTAAGACGTATGTGTGGACTCTAGAGACATGGTATAGATGATCTTATTAGTGAAACAGAAATAGAGACAGAGACGTACACAACAAAAAAATGGACACCAGACAAGGAAAGGCAGAGATGGGATGAACTGGGCTTTGGGGGTTGACATATACATATACTGTTGATACTATGTATTAAACAAATAACTAATGAACTTACTGTTTAGCTCAGGGAACTAGGTGCCCTGTGGTAGCCTAAATGGGGAGGAAATCCAAAAAAAGATTCATTTTGCAGTACAGTAGAGACTAACACAATGGTGTAGGCAACTATGTGCCAATAAAAATTAATTTTAAGAAAAGACCCGTTGCCTCTTATAGGGAAGACAGCCACCCTAGAGCAACATGATAGGGAAGGAATGAGCAGGAAAAAGGTAACCTTAGTCTCTTCCTATCCCTCTTCTTTTTATGGTGTTTCCTATTGACTGAACCAAACTGGAATTTAAGAGAGCAAAAGAATCAATTGATACAGTTGTTCCCAGTAAGACTTCTCAGGACAAAGGGGCAAAGAGGCCAGTACAGGGCGAAGAGGAATAGATCTTCAGGTGCAAAAAGAAAACATTCAACACAATGTATTTTCGGTAATAAGTGAAATGATAAATAATCTTATTTATATGGAATAATATAGAATGGAATATTATTTATTCAAAGGAAAAAAGGAAAACCC
Organism: Neotragus moschatus; assembly: GCA_006410615.1. Taxonomy (NCBI): domain Eukaryota; kingdom Metazoa; phylum Chordata; class Mammalia; order Artiodactyla; family Bovidae; genus Neotragus; species Neotragus moschatus. The sequence continues at coordinate 506,753 of SJYA01001949.1, read as the reverse complement.
TGTCATTTGTTACAACATGGATGGACCTTAGAACATTATTCTAAGTGACTTAAGTTGGGGAGAGAAAGACAAATATGAAAGACAAATACTGTATGATATCATTCATATGTGGAATTAAAAAAAAAAGTCAAATTTGTAAAAACAGTAAAGTGGTGTTTACCAGGGTCTGGTGTGGAGGAGGGGTGGGATAGGAGAGATGTTGCTTAAAGATACAAATTTGTAACTAGTAGAAAAATGTTGGAGATTAACATACAGTATAGTGAATATAAACAATAATTTTCTGTATATATTAACAATATAACAATACAAACTATGTCATGACCATCCAACTTACTAAGAGAGTAGATATCAATTATTCCAACCACAAAAAGAGAAATGTCAGCTTTGTGATATGAAAAAAGTGAAAAAGGAAGTGTCAGTTGCCCAGTCATGTCTGACTCTTTGCAACCCCATGGACTTCAGCCCAGCAGGCTCCTATATCTATGGAACTCTCCAGGCAAGAATAATAGACTGGATTGTGATATCCTTCTCTAGGGTATCTTCCCAATCCAGGGATCAAAACCAGGTCTTCCGCATTGCAAGCAGATAGATTTTTTTACCTTTTGAGCTACTCAGGAAGCCCAAAATGAAGTTAAAGAGATGCTAAACAATTTCTATAATGGTGATTATATTACAGTATATAAATGTATCAAATCAAAATGATATACACATTAAAATTACACATGCCAAATACATTTCAATAAAAAGACAAAATAAATTAGAAATGCCAAATTAAATATCACTTCTAAAGCTATAATTGCTATTTTATTGTTGTTTAGTGGCTAAGTCATATCTGATTCTTTGTGACTCCATGGATTGTAGCCAGGCTCCTTTGTCCATGGAATTTCCCAGACAGGAATACTGGAATTGGTCACCATTTCCTTCTCCAGGGGATCTTCCCAACCCAGGGATCAAACCCACGACTTCTCCTTGGCTGGCAGATTCTTTACTACTGAGTGCATAATTGCTATTTAAGTACATATCATTTTGGACTTCCCTGGTAGCTTAACTGGTAAAGAATCTGCCTGCAATGTGGGAGACTCCAATTTGATTCCTGGGTTGGGAAGATTTCCCTGGAGAATGGCATGCCAGCCCACTCCAGTATTGTGCCTGGAGAATCCCCATGGATAGAGGAGTCTGGCGGGGGCTATAGTCCATGGGGTCACAGAATCAGCCATGACTAAGCAACTAAGAACAGCATAGCATGTATCATTTTATTTACACTTCTGATAGGTTTTTTTTTTAATGAGTTTTGTTATTGAGGTAATTTTATACCAGTGAGGGTATTAAAATATTATATTTTCAATCTTTTTACTTCATTATAACTAAAAAGAGTATGACATTTTAAAAATATCTTGGCTTAGTATTGGAATGAGATGATGAGCCAATTTTTCATCTAACAAGCAAAGGACAATTATTCATATTTAATTTTTTTAAGTTGATATAATTTTTCATGACTTTTATTATTTCTATGTATTGGATGCCCATCCCTGTAAGAGTGTTACACTTCTAGCTTCATTGGTATTGGCATTTGCCATGTGACTAGCTTTGTTAGGAGTTTTCCTCGTGGCTCAGGCAGTGTACAATCTGTCTGCAATGCAGGAGACCCAGGTTTAATCCCTGGGTCCATCTCTGGGTTGGATGATATCCTGGAGAAGGGAATGGCAACCCACTCCAGCATTCTTGCCTGGAGAATCCTATGGACAGAGGAACCTGATGAGTTGCATAAAGTCAGATGTGAATGATCAACTGACCAGTAGCTTTGTCTAGTAAAACATTAGCTGAAATGTTGTGTGTCACTTCTGAACAGAAGTTTAACACCACTTGTATGTTTATGACTTCCCTGGTGGCTCATAAAGCGTCTGCCTATAATGTGAGAGACCTGGGTTCAACCCCTGGTTCGGGAAGATCTCCTGGAGAAGGAAATGGCAACCCACTCCAGTACCCTTGCCTGAAAAATCCAATGGACAGAGGAGCCTGGTAGGCTACCATCCATGGCGTCACAGAGTAGGACACGAGTGAGGGACTTCACTTTCATATGTTTATGCAATTTTGCTTCCCCTCTGCTGTGGGAACATTTACCCATTCTCAGATTTGAGAAGACGCATAAAAAGGCATCCTTGAAGCCAATATGTAATGTCAATGAGAAAAAAGCTTGATGGGTATAATTTACCAAGATTCGGGGTTTCCTTATCACTATAGCATATGCTAGTGAACGCTGAGTAATAAAATTTACTCAGCTTTGATATTTTTTATATTATGACTTACAACAAGCCCTTCAGATAATGAAGACTCAAGTAAGACTAGATAACTTCTTCCATATTTTAGCAAATTCTGCAAAATTGCCAAAAGAAGTGTGATGTTTGTTTTTATGACACTGCGGTTGGATGATTAGAATCTTAGTAATGGAGGACACTTCGTTATTAAGCCTGTGGATATAGACAGTGATTCCCAAGTGGCAATATGTGTTTTGATTTATTAAGACTATCCCATGAACTATTACAGTTTGTGGCTGTTTTGGCAGAGGTGGATAATCAGGTTGAAATATTTTTAGAAATATTATCATGAACTTTTATGTTCCAAAACTTTCATGCTGTAACTTGTGAATTATTATTGTGTCATTTTTATAGCAAAGGTGGAAATAAATATGACTAAAATGCTTCACGCTAATACTTCACTCTACATCAGATATTTGTTTCGTGTGATAAATCTAGAAGTTTATGGAAGTAATTAATGAGGACTAACTGGTTAGGTATTTAGCTTTTCATCAGACATGAGAGAAATTACAACATGAAACTAATACGGCATATTAATTTTAAGAACAGATCTACATTATTAATAATTCTAAATATGTTTGATTCTATAACTTCCAAAGTTTATCACATGTATCAACAGAATTTCTTTTTATGTTCTCAGTAACACATTAGTGTGTCAGTTGCCTTTAATTTTTATAGCCTTTGGTGAGGTAATATTTTATCTTCTGAATGGATAATGTAAATCATCATTATAGGATGTGAATGCAGAACTAAAAGGAAAAGAAACAAAAGTGTCATTTTTGCCATGTATTTTATTTATTTAAGATAATGAGTTGTTAAAAGTAACTTGACACTTTGCTTTTTGAGGTATTAAATACATAGGAAAATTGATCATGCACAATTTATATGCACTTAAGAAAATAAAAGTATTGAAAGTATAACCTAAATTAGGACATGAATGCTGAGGCAGTCTAAAAGGAAAGAAATAACAAAATATGAGAAGGATTAAAAATGCAGACTGTTTAAACTACATATGATTTAATCATCCACATATGATGAATATGAAGATTTATAGGTAATGTGACTTAAATATATATTGCAATGAGTAGGTTAAACATTCTGCAGGCAACCTTAATTTCAGATCACATTTTTGGCAGTGAAAATTAAATATATTTTACATGCATCCTATAAAAGTTAGTAGAAGATGTATTTATTAAATACTGTGGTATTATTGGTGAAGCAATTGATGGTAATGACCTAAGAAATTTTGGTATCAGTGGTAGAATCTTTGATGAGGGTCATGAACTGCTGTCATGTAAGGACAAAAAATTATAATTGACATAATTTAAGGAAATAATTTTATGATAGCAAAAGATTCCACTGGAACCACTCAAGAGATAGAATAGTGGGTGGGTGGATGGATGGATGGATGGATGGATGATACATACGTAGTTAGATATTCACCACATTCAATGAGTGCTTTAGTAAATGTGTTTAATAGTATATATGCAATAAAAATTTTACAGACTGAGGTATGGCTTATACATCCTTTAGGCTGAAATTTATGTTAACTAGGACAGTCTGTTTATATCTTATTTTTCTTTTAATCATGCGTTGCACATCTGCTTTAATCATTAAGGAAACAGGGCTTCCACGACGGCTGAGCAGGTAAAGAATCACCTGTAACACAGGAGATGCAGGCAGATGTGGGTTCAATCCCTAGGTCAGGAAGATCCCCAGGAGGAGGAATTGGCAACCCACTCCAGTAATCTTGTCTGGGAAATCCCATGGACAGAGAAGCTTGGCGGGTTACAGTCCATGGATTGCAAAAGAGTAGGACACGACTATGTGCGTGTTGCCACCGCATTTTCCAGAAGTACAGAACATGCACTTTGAAATAGGGATAAATGTCCCCCCCTCACTCCTTTCTGGGATGCCCATGCTAGCATTCCTCTAAAGATAAGGTTCCCTTCCCAGACACCAAGATCAAACCGATTCACTTTGTACATGCTAATCTGTCTCTTTTGAAAGCTTGAAAGAATGTTTGTTCTTTGTTCTAACAAGATATAAAACTGTGCTGAAAATCATGCTTCTTCAAAGCACTTCTTTCCTTGGTGAAAACTGTACTCCTAGGCTAAAGTCCACAGTGTGGCTTAAATAAAACTCTATTCTATTCCTATAAAAATTTTTATTGACTATTTGGATATATATATATATATATATATGATCTATCTATATATGATCTATGATATACATGCACACTTCAATATATGTGTATATAACACATACACACATACCATAATCATAATTTTAAATTATTTGAGCCAATTCTTTATATCAAAGTCAAACAAAATAAATTTAAATGACATATAGATCAAGAATAAAAATAACACTGATATCTCAAATGTCTGTTGCTGGTAAGTATAAATGGTGCAGTCAAAAATTACATAGAAAGTAACATGCTAAGGACTCATGAAATTTGAAAATTATATAATTTACCACAGCTATGATCAAGTAACTTTAAAAATAGTTATATGCTTAAATTCATATGCAAACATTTTAAATATTCAGAGAAAGACATATCTTCTTATGCATCTAAAACTAAGTGATTTGAGATCAGCACAGTCTATTACAATATAGCTTGTAAAGTCAAACCAAAATATATTATGGATATTGCCACTGATATTTAGGCAAACACTTGAAACCTATAATTTACAATATATTTTGCAAAATGTTTTGATTAGGTAGGAAGGTCTTCTTCTGACAAGTGAGGGTTGAGTAGAACTGAATGAAATAATGTTACATACCTAAATCTACAGGAAGAAACTTCCAGAAAGATGGAGCATTAAACACAAAGATCCAGAGGCAGAATATGAGTTAATTTTGTTTATAAATAAATCTAAACTTCCTGATTATGATGAAGTAACTAGCAAAAGAATAATTTTATGCTGATATTCTTATAAGGATACCTGTCAGCTGTATTTTTTGAGTGATATTCAGGGTTCATATTGTTCTTTAGTCCTAATTTGATTTATCATTCTTACAATACTCCCTTTCTGATGTAACTTATTCTCTTTGCCCTTAACCATATCTCTATTATAAAGTTTATTGACCATACCTCTATCACAGTCCTTTATCCACCCTTACCATAATCACTGGTTAAAAAAAAAAAAAAAGTGACAAAGACAGTCAAAAATTTAAAATTATTTTAAAATTCATTGCTTCTCAGATTGTCTCATTTTGACAGTGTACAAAATAGAAACACTTCCTATATTATTTTCAAAAAGACCATAAAACCACACCTTGCATTTAATATCCACCTCTCTTATTTTGTTAGGAACAAATTTCACAAGAGAACTAGGGAACAAGCTACTAGATTTATTAACATAACAAAAAATCTTTACCTAATCAAGCTGCTCTTTCCCATGTGGTCAGCTACTCCTCAGTGAGCCATGTGGAGGTGGAGCCATAGAAGTGACTGGATGAAGAAAGTTCCCTTGACAGTCACTTTAAACAGAAGCTGCTTTCAAATATTAAAAAACAAAAAAACTTATTTCACTCCCCATCCAGGTGTCTTAATTCTTCCTCTGTTGCTTCTTTTTCTAATTTCATACTCTAAAAGATCCTTTGTTTACAGAAATTATTCCGGCTGGTTGCTCTAATGATAGCAACACTTGAACATAAGAAAGAATAAGAAAATGTACTCTGTTGTAGCCCATCGTTCATCATGGCATTTTTTTTTTTTTTGTATACATCAAGACAGTGTTGAAGAAAAGTTTTAAAAATATTCCTCCTCAGTGTTCTGCTTTGCATTCTTTCTTTTCTTTCCATTAAATCAGCTTTTACTTAATTTTTTAATTCCCGTACTATTGATCCAAAAGAAACTATAAAACGGTTGCTTTTTCCTTTCACTGAGCCAAACAAACTATAGGGAAAAGACAATCCAATAGTTCATCATTTCATCATACTTTTTTCAAATACTAAAATAGTTTACAAATATAAGATATTTTATATTATTTTTAGAATTTGTGTACAAGCTATTTCGTGGGGTCTGTCTTCTATGCATGTGTGTCTAAATGCTGTGATTACCCATAAATAAGAGGTAGTCCATATCATTAGTAAGTGTGGTAATTACATAGGGAGAAATATTAGTGGCTAGTTAAAATAACAAGGATGAACACTATGAAAAGGCAAAATAATAGGATACTGAAAGAGGAACTCCCCAGGTCATTAGGTACCCAATATGCTACTGGAGATCAGTGGGGAAATAACTCCAGAGTGAATGAAGGGATGGAGCCAAAGGAAAAACAATACCCAGTTGTGGATGTGACTGGTGATAGAAACAAAGTCCAGTGCTATAAAGAGCAATATTGCATAAGAAACTGGAATGTCAGGTCCATAAATCAAGGCAAATTGGAAGTGGTCAAACAAGAAATGGCAAGAGTAAACGTCAACATTCTAGGAATCAGGGAAATAAAATGGACTGGAATGGGTGAATTTAACTCAAATGACGATTATATATCTACTACTGTGGACAGGTCTCCCTCAGAAGAAATGGAGTAGCCATCATAGCCAACAAAAGAGTCCAAAATGCAGTACTTAGATGCAATCTCAAAAATGACACAAGGATCTCTGTTCGTTTCCAAGGCAAACTATTCAATACACAATAACCCAACTCTATGTCCCAACCAGTAATGCCGGAGAATTTGAAGTTGAACGGTTCTATGAAGACCTACAAGACCTTTTAGACCTAACACCCCAAAAAGTTGTCCTTTTCTTTATAGGGGACTGGAATGCAAAAGTAGGAAGTCAAGAAACACCTAGAGTAACAGACAAATTTGGCCTTGGAATGCGTAATGAAGCAGGGCAAAGACTAATAGAGTTTTGCCAAGAAAATGCACTGGTCATAGCAAACACCCTCTTCCAACAACACAAGAGAAGGCTCTACACATAGAGATCACCATATGGTCAACACTGAAATCAGATTGATTATATTCTTTGCAGCCAAAGATGGAGAAGCTCTATACAGTCAGCAAAAACAAGACCGGGAGCTTACTGTGGCTCAGATCATGAACTCCTTATTGCCAAATTCAGACTTAAATTGAAGAAAGTAGAGAAAACTGCTAGACCATTCAGGTATGACCTAAATCAAATCCCTTATGATTATACAGTGGAAGTGAGAAATAGATTTTATAGAACTAGATCTGATAGAGTGCCTGATGAACTATGGAATGAGGTTTGTGATATTGTACAGGAGACAGGGATCAAGACCATCCCCATGGAAAAGAAAAGCAAAAAAGCAAATGGCTTTCTGGGGAGGCCTTACAAATAGCTGTGAAAAGAAGAGAAGCGAAAAGTAAAGGAGAAAAGGAAGCATCTGAATGCAGAGACCCAAAGAATAGCAAGAAGAGATAAAAAAGCCTTCTTCAGCAATCAATACAAAGAAATAGAGGAAAGGAACAGAATGGGAAAGACTAGAGATCTCTTCAAAAAAATTAGAGATACCAAGGGAACATTTCATGCAAAGATGGGCTCGATAAAGGACAGAAATGTTATGGACCTAACAGAAGCAGTAGATATTAAGAAGAGGTGGCAAGAATAAACAGAAGATCTTCACGACCTGGATAATCATGATGGTGTGATCACTCATCTAGAGCCAGACATCCTGGAATGTGAAGTCAAGTGGGCCTTAGAAAGCATCACCACAAACAAAGCTAGTGGAGGTGATGGAATTCCAGTGGAGCTATTTTAAATCCTCAAAGATGATGCTGTGAAAGTGCTGCCAGCAAATCTGGAAAACTCAGCAGTGGCCACAGGACTGGAAAAGGTCAGTTTTCATTCCAATCCCAAAGAAAGGCAATGACAAAGAATGCTCAAACTACCGCACAATTGCACTCATCCCACAAGCTAGTAAAATAATGCTCAAAATTCTCCAAGCCAGGCTTCAACATATGTGAACCGTGAATTTCTTGATGTTCAAGCTGGCTTTAGAAAGGCAGAGGAACNATAGCTTGTTCACAGGCTTCTAGATTGAAATGAAATTTATCTGGTTAGGTTAATCTGAGTGGGCTCTACCTTAGGAACTGCAAAGACTCAATTTGTAGAAAACTTGAAGATCAGTTGACCATAGATGCATGAATATATTTCTGAGCATTCTACTCTGTTCCATTGGTTTATAAATTTATGACAGTATCATAGTATTTTAATTTTTATATCTTTGTAATATAATTTGAAATCAGAAAATAAGATGTCTCAAGTATTGTTATTCTTTTCTAAGACAGTATTGACTCTTTGGGGTCTTTCATGATTCCATAAGAATTTTAGGATTGATTTTCTATTTCTGTGAAAAATGCCATTGGGATTTTGATAGAACTTATAGTGAATTTGTAGATTACTTTGGGGAGTATGGACATTTTGTTACTGTTGTTTAGTTGCTAATTCATGTCTTACTCTTTTTCAGCCTTATGGACTGTAATCTGCCAGACTTCTCTNGGATTGATTTTCTATTTCTGTGAAAAATGCCATTGGGATTTTGATAGAACTTATAGTGAATTTGTAGATTACTTTGGGGAGTATGGACATTTTGTTACTGTTGTTTAGTTGCTAATTCATGTCTTACTCTTTTTCAGCCTTATGGACTGTAATCTGCCAGACTTCTCTGTCCATGGGATTTCCCAGGCAAGAATACGGAAGTGGGTTGCCATGCCCTCCTCCAGGGGATCTTCCCAATCCAGGGATCAAACACCAGTCTCCTGCTTGGCGGGTGGATACTTTACCACTGAACCACTCAGGATATTAATTATTTCAATGCATCAACACAGAACATCTTTCTGTTTTTGCCACAACATGGAGGGACCTGGGGGGCATTATGCTAAGGATAGCAGAAATAAGGCAGAAACTCAAAGTCGAATACTAGTAGATAATATTTATATGTGGAACTGATAAATAGTCATATAGATCTCACAGAGGCAGAGAGTTAGAATAGTGGGTACCAGGAGCTGGGGAGAGGCAGGGGAAATGGAAAGATGACAGTTAAAGGGTGCAAAGTTTCTGTTTTATAAGAATTCTGGAAATTGACTATAAGGCAAATGGTTTATAGCTAATAATACTGTGTTGTGCACTTAAAATTTACTAAGAGAGTAAATCTTAAAATAATACTAATACCAATAAAAGGGGGAGAGGAAACTATGGGAAGTGATGGATATGTTTATGTTCTTAATAGGTGATGATTTTATGGGTGTAGACTTATCTTCAAACTCAACAAATTATACACAAGTCAAACATATAGTTAAAAAAAAAAGAAAAGCAAGAAAACCTTATAAATCATTGCATTCAATTGTACTGATTTTCTTAACTCTTCTGATAACTTGAATCCTGGGTATGTACTCTGATTTCAAACTTTAAGCATCTTTCCCCATAATTATATTCAGTAGTGTCTGCCTGTCTCTCTCTCTTAAATCAAACCTGTTTATTGTTTCTACCACCTGAAGTACACTTTAAAACAGCAATCTAGGGAGAACATAATATGTATAATGGCACACTTATGCTTTACTTGGAATATTTCATAATGAATATAATGTAGGCACAAAGTGTCTGGTGTTGAAAAAAGCATCATTATTTCAATCAGATCTACACAATTAAGTAAAAATGCATAGCTATTCACAGAAAGATAGGCTAGTTCCACCTTCATATGCCAAGCCCATTCCAATTGTATGTCCTCAGTAATGTTCAGCAGCCAACTCTAATAGATTCACAAGATGTTATTATTTGTAAGTTTTATATTTGCAAAAATTAGCTTCAATATTTGTATCAAACTTATTGGTGCTTTTTAAGATATATCAATTAGTGCTGGTTTCAAAATGTAAAAATAAGTTTAAAAAGAAACATAAAATTAAAAAAATTCTGTTCTAAAATAATAACAAGTTATGAAAAAACCAAAATTTTAAATAAAAATATATACTTCAGTGATATAAACATATGTCTGCTTGGTGGAATAAAATTATGCTACAACAATATTTTAGTGAATTAAAATATAATATATTTGATATCTGGGTTTCCCAGGCAGCTAAGTGGTAAAGAATTATTTCTCCCGCCAATGCAGAAGATTAGAAGTTTGATCCCTGGGTCTGGAAGATCCCATGAAGAAGGAAATGACAACTCACTTCAGTAGTCTTGCCTGGGAAAATCCCATGGACAGAGAAGCCTGGCAGGATACAATTCATAGAGTCACAAAAGAGTCAGAAACAATTTAGTGACTAAACAACAACAAAAATATTTGATATCTATGTACAAAAATTGTGCTTTATGTCACTACTGTTATCCTTCAGTGAATTTGACAATAAAGATTAATGAATAAATAAATTTTAAAATAATATATATGAATTTTATTTTAATATCTTAAAAGTATCAGTCTCTAAATTGTGTCCAACTCTTTGTGACTCCATGGATTGTAGCCTGCAGGCTACTCTGTCCATAGAATTCTCCTTTCAAGAATACTGGAGTAGGTAGCCATTCCCTTCTCCAGGGGATGATTCTGACCCAGGTTCAAACCTAGGTCTCCCTCCTTGCATGCAGGCAGATTCTTTAATGTCTGAGCCACCATGCTAATCATAAATTCTAAATAACAAAAGTTAAATGATCATATTCCTGAGATCATTATATTAAGAAGTGGTATGTAAAAATCAGATATATTCATTATCATTAGGGTAATAAATATTAGAGTAAATATTATGATTGTTTTATTTGTAGACTTGGTAAAATATTGAGGTAATCATAGAGAAATAGCATTATTGAGTATTTGCTCTGTCCTGTAAAAGTAGTAATACATCATATCACATTATACTCATAATATTGCTATAATTTACAAATATGTGAAACTGATAAATAACTTCAACCACTTGAGATTAAATAACTTGCCTAAGTCCCCAAATTAGACAGTGACAATATATAAAGACAGTGAAATTTATAAGGATGTGTCACTGTCTTTATATACTTATAATTCTAAATAGCAAAAGTTAAGTGATCATATTCTGTATCCTCTCTCTACTCTAAAATGTAAGATCACTTATACATACACTCCATATTACATATGACTTTTGTGATCTGCTTATCTCTTATTTACTTCCTAAAATATATGGTAGTATGCATTCCCTTTTTAAAAGTTAACTTTAATAAATATATATGAATGAAAAGATCATGTTATACTGAATTTGTAACTCACGATGCCTTTTAGCACACTATCATTTTTCAGATTTAAAATACATTTATAAAATCTAGTCTTAGTATAGAGTGACTGAACTTGATATTTCTGAGAGCCTTTTCAATTTCGGAAGGACCATGTGTCTGTAATTCACGATGGTCGCCACTAGATGGTAATCTTGTCATTATAGTCAGCAAATAATTTTCAGATATATTAAAAGAAAAGCTAAAGAACAAAATCCTTTATTATTAAATTATTTGCTGCAAAACATAGAAACATGAACAGAGTATATAGTAATCTATCCTATCATGAAGTGCTTAATTTGCCACTGTGTGAAATTCATTGAACATGTTCTCTCATTAATCATCACAAATAAATATGAAATAAATGCTAATGTCATCAAGTAATATATGTAGGGCCTACTATAAATTAAGAAGCCAGAATAGTAATATAAACCAAAGATCAAGTTTATCTAAGTATCCATAAATGAGATACTAGTTAACTAACTTAGTATAAAAACATTCAATAGAATTCAAGGTAGCCATTTAAATTAAGGACACTGTATAAAAGTGATAATAAATTTGAAGATGTATTTAAGTGAAAATAGTGCAAAGTAGAAGAGAATGCATGATGTGTAAGTATAACCTACTACATTTATAAAAATAATGAAGAAAATATGGATAAAATATTCTAATCCAAAGCTCAGATGTGGAATATGCATCTTTAATTACATTAACTATATTTAATAGTAATCCTTGAAATGTATTAAGAGAGTAGATTTCAAGTGTTCTCTCCACATGGACAAAAAAACTCTGTATAAGGTGATGGATATGTTAATTAGCTTGATGGAGATAATCAATTCACAATGTACATTTATGTCAAAATATCACTTTGTACAACTTAAATATGTGTGTTAATCACTCCGCTGTGTCCAACTCTTTGCAACCCCATGAACTGTATGTAGCCCAGCAGGCTCCTGTATCCATAGGATTTCCCAGGCAGGAATACTGGAGTGGGTTGTCATTTCCTTCTCCAGGAAATCTTCCCGACCCAGGGGTTTAACCCAGATCTCCTGCACTACAGGCAGATTCTTTACTGTCTGAGCCACCAGGGAAGCCCCTACAACTGAAATATATACAGTTTTATTTGTCAATAATTTCCTAATAAAGTGGGTGAAAAGAAATGGCTAGAAATCATTTAGGTATTTGAAATTTGACTTTATTCAGTTATGATACTAAGTCTCAAATTTATTTGACACCCATTATAGTCTTATATTCAATAGCTGGTTCTAATCTGTGTATGGGAAACTGTATAGGCAGTAAAGAGTCACAGTATAGTTTTCAGATAAGTGCATGCATGTTGTATTTCAATATCTAAAAATGGGAAAAGAAGCATCCTGTGTGAAAAATCCTTAACCAATTTCAAGGAATCTTTTCCAAAAGATATAAAATAAGATGTTTAAGAATAATATATCATGGCATTAGTTTTCTAAATATCTATATAAAAGAAGAGTTAGTTATGAGGAAGTTGAATGGGAGAGCACTGTATACTAGGATATTTTCATAGTTGAGGAATGGGAAGCAGTTTGAAAACATAGAATGTGACTGGAGTTTTTGATGGCAGAAATCATGACATGAGTCGAGATCCGAGAAACAGGCAGAGGTCGGCCACANAAGATGTTTAAGAATAATATATCATGGCATTAGTTTTCTAAATATCTATATAAAAGAAGAGTTAGTTATGAGGAAGTTGAATGGGAGAGCACTGTATACTAGGATATTTTCATAGTTGAGGAATGGGAAGCAGTTTGAAAACATAGAATGTGACTGGAGTTTTTGATGGCAGAAATCATGACATGAGTCGAGATCCAAGAAACAGGCAGAGGTCGGCCACAATTCAGCTCTAAAGGCCATGTTAAAGAGTTTGGATTTTCCTCTCTGTGATATGAAAAAAAAAAAAAAAAAGAAAGTTTTTAAAATCCAAACATCAGAGAACTCTGAATGTCAATTTCAGAGTTTACTTCCATTTTCAAAAACTTTGCATCAAAAGAGAAGTAAATGAATAATGTAAAAACACAATCTTTCTAATTATCCTTCCTAAGCATATTTTGCTTTCATTCATATCCAGTAATAATTTACCATGTTTTCTTTAGTGTAAAGGATTTTGATAAGATACTTTTTAAAAGTGCCATGGCAAAACAAATGGAACTGAATTTAACATCACAATTTTCATTATTTTAAAGAAATTATAGGTAGTTATGGAAAAATCTGCAAACAGGTGTTTGAAACATCTTCTCTTTGGTTAAGCTATTGCCAGTGCTCTTTCTTAGTTTTCATTTTAAGGTTTCCACAATACTTACATCTACTTTATTTGATGGACATTCATCTGTGGGTGATAAAAGGTACTAGTGCCACCTCCATCCAAAACAAAAATCAAAATAAAATTCTTATTTACTTTGTATTAACTGATAAAGACTGCTTTGGAGATTAGCCATTGGCTTATAACCTTGGGGAAAAAGAGTTTGCCTTGAATTAAAGCTGAAAAAGAGTAGCCCATCAAAGTATCCATCTTGGAGACTATTAAACTGAGGTGGATGAGGAATATACTTTTACTAATAGTTCTTTTTGCAATCTAGGCATGATAAAATGAACTTTCTGCAAAAAACTTTAGATGGGAAAAATTCTAAGGTACAATTGGACAGAAACAAAATATTTAAAAGTTTGGTAGTGAAAAAACAGAATTATAATAGATAAGATTTAAATTACAAAAACACTTTGGAAATTAATTTGATAATTTATTGTGAAAGTGAATACATGCATGTCTGTGAATACATGTATTCTAGATACTTAGGAAAACAACTTCTACTTGAGTCCAAATAGGAGTCTCCAAATCTAGGAGAGAGTTTTTCTCAAATTGTTAATACAGCCAAATATAAAAACCATCTAAATATTCAACAGGAGAGAAAAGGGTAAGAAATTTGCAATATAGTGAAAAGGAATATTATATTTCAATTAAAAATAATTAACTAGAAATCTATACGTCAACATGTATAAATTTTAAGAAGAGAAATGCTAAGTAATGAAGGCAAGTGTGTATTAATATCTATGTATTTAATGTAGTTCTTCAATAATGATTAATATATGATAGATATTTAGAAAAGTATAAGAATCATAATTGCACATGATAGCATAAATATTCATATTTTATTTTACTTCTTAAGCTGATTGGTAGATTCAGAGCATTTATTAACCTGTTACATTTTTGTCTCCAAATTTTATAATAATTCCAAAGATATCATTTGCAGGACAAAAGAATACATGGTAAAACATGTGTATTTATTTTAACCTATTTATGATGAAAATCTAATGCTTTAAAAAATGCTTAGAGACTTCCTTGGTGGTCCAGGAGTTGAATCTGCCTGAAAATGGAGGGGACACAGATTCCATCCCTAAGCCTGTGTGCCACAACTACTGAGCTTGCATGCCCTGAAGCCTGTGCTCCACCAAGAGAAGCCACTGCAATGAGAAGCCCACGCACTACAACTAGAGCATAGCCCATAGTCACAGGCTACTGAAGAAAGACTACACACAGAAACGAAGACCCAGGACAGCCAAAACTAAATAAAATAAATAAATAAATGTTCAGCAACGTTATGCCATGTAGTTGTGGTTTACTAAAAAAAAAAAAAAGAAAAAAATTCCTGTATATACAATTTGGTACAGAAACAAATAGCAAAATAGGATTTCTCTTGCTAAATATAATTCAATAAAATTATTTTCAACATAAGTATTGATTTATTCTTCCTTTGATTATATATTTAATAAGTGGCTAACTATACTTATAATAAATATACCAAGAGCTGGGAGAAGGCAGTGGCACCTCACTCCAGTACTCTTGCCTGGAAAGTCCCATGGGTGGAGGAGCCTGGTAGGCTGCAGTCCATGGGGTCGCTAAGAGTCGGACACGACTGAGTGACTTCCCATTCACTTTTCACTTTCATGTGTTGGAGAAGGAAATGGCAACCCATTCCAGTGTTCTTGCCTGGAGAATTCCAGGGACAGGGGAGCCTGGTGGGCTGCCATCTGTGGGGTTGCACAGAGTCGGATATGACTGAAGTGACTTAGCAGCAGCAGCAGCAACATTTATTGAGTAGCATGAGGCCATTTCCTGGGTCAAAATTTTACTCCACACTGTATCTCAGATACAGAGTATATCAATATGCTTGTCGTTCCTCTAAACCTCTCCTTTTTGCAAAAAGAGTAATAATTCAATGTTGACTTGAATTTTTATTACAGGCTATTCTGATCATGTAAGCAGTCTAGTCAAGTAGTTACCTTTGGGCTCTATGAACCAAAGCTTCAGTGTCTTGGGTTCAGTCTCTCAGAGTGTGTGTGTGTGTCTGTGTATGTGTGTATGCGATGTGGATTGTGCCATTCTAAGATGGGAGGAAAGCATTTTCTTGAACAAGGCATCTATTACCTCAAATTAGTCCCCATAATCCTGTCTTTTATAAAGACGGGATTGTGTGCTCTGCTGACATTGATGGAAGGAATCTGAATCTGGTTGAAAGGTTTATGATCTGGTCTCAAGTTTGCACAGGACCTCTTAGCAGTCCCTGGTGGACTATTCTGGCTGTGGCTCACAGGAGGTTCATTTGCCAGGGCTTGGCACAGAAGTATCCCTTCCTTGTAAAGGTGGTTCCAGTCTAATAAACTTTTAGCCAGATATCAGTGATACCAAAGAATACAACAGAGTAAAAACTGCCTGGCCTCTGCTCTGAAGGAGCCACTCCCCTAAATACAAAGTTGGGAAATGTTTGTCTTCACTCTCTAGGCTTCCTGTCTTTTCTTTACCATGGTCTTCTGAGTCAGAAGAAATGTGGATTGTTATTTTAAAATTATTAATATTACTAATTGTTGCTATTATTTTCTTTTGAAAAAAAGAAATGTAAATGTCTGATTCCTCTGTTTCAAGTATAATTTTGGCCTCATTCTCTTTTGTCCTTTATTACTAGATAAGATCCATTTAGAAAGCCAATCATTAATTTACTTCTGCTTCCTGACAGCATCCAATCCAAGGAAAAGCCCTGTTCCCTTAAGTCCTTCCAAAGTCATCTAACAAAAGCCCAGATTCTATAATTCTACAGCTCTGTCACTGAAACACCCCAAAAGTACCCAAGGTATGCATTCTCCCTTGTTTTAATGAGTCAAGTCCAATTTGTTCAACTACAAGTAATTTTTGATTAAAGGTCACTTTGCATATGCCATTCAAGGTATAATATTCAGAGTTAAAAACATAACTTCTCATGCAAATATAGAGTAAATCACCATAAAATATTTTACTCAATCCATGAATAAGATAATTATAGATGATAAAGTTGATTAAAAAGAAAATATTTTGAGAAATTGGCTCTTCATGCTCATTTTGTGAAAAAAAAAAAAGAAAGAAAAAGTCACGGTTAAAAGAATAGTTAGAAACAAAACTGATTCTGGTTCTATAGAGAGATTAAAGCAAAAGAAAAGAAAAATAACACTGGTGGTATCTTTCTACTTAATAGAAATCTACAAGTTACATAAATTTAGTTTATTCAAATGTTAAATCACAAAATCAATTACCCTTAAGATTTTCTAGAATATGAAGTAATTCTCAGGTGAGTTTGCTAAATCTTTTCTTAAATAACATTGATATAACATGCTGTATTTTAATGATTTTCACATTTTAGATATTTTTTTTCTTGACAAGCATATCTTCCTAAAACTTAGAGAATGCACAGCTACCACAGGCAAAAGGGGAAATGTTCCTTATGATAGATAAACTATGCGTAGGTTATCCAGACATAGTGGAGAGAAAATATTAAAATTTTAGAAGATTATCTTTAAAGACAAATAAGGTGTTTTGCAGTCCACAGTCCTGTCACATACCTATGTTGCAATCTGAATATTCTTGCATGCATCTCTTTGCACTCCATAGGTAATAAGTCTTAGTCTAAAATTAGGTAGAGTAAGAAGGATGAAAATAATTATTCCCTCATTGCTAGCTCATTTCTTCTCTCTAAAAGTTTAGTTAAAGGACATTTTAATATTAAAACAAGGGGAAATTGTTTTGGTTATTTTTTTCTTACAAACATAGGTAACATAATATTTGTTAATTTTTAAACATTTTTTTGGTAGACCATTTATAAAGTCTTTACTGAATTTTTACAGTAGTGCTTCGGTATTATGTTTTGTTTTTTTAACCACAAAGTATGTGGGATCTTAACTTCCCAACCAGAGGTCTAACCTCCACCCCCCTACATTGGAAGGATAAGACTTAAAAAAAATTTTCATTACCAACTGTCTCTTGAAAAATAAAGTTGATTTCATGGGTCACAGTACATGGGTTTTCTTTCATGGGACATGAAAGACTTAGTTTCCCTAAGTTTCTGTTTTTGGCACGTACCAGGCAACTAAATGCAACCAAACATTTTTTATTTGGGGAACATTAGTTTGGAATGTATCATTATTTATACAGGAAATGAGTTAAAACATTTTTCTGGTTCTGATATTGAAAAGATAAATATGTGCCTATATCCCTAAACATTGCTGAATATAGGGAAACATTTTTAAAGAAAAAGCAGCACTGTAATCAAATTCAAAAGACTTTATAAATGGTATACATCAAAAAATGTTTAAAAAATTAACAAATATCATTTTACTTATGTTTTTAAGAAACAAAATCACCAAAACATATGTACTGAAAGACCATGTTTAGAATCAGATCTGATTCATAGCAACTCTCCAATCAACGGTGGAGTAAAAGTTGTTTCTCGTTCTTTGGTGGCATAAACTACTGTGGCCTTAACTGTAGTAGCGCTGCTGCTGCTGATGCTAAGTCGCTTCAGTCGTGTCTGACTCTGTGCGACCTCATAGACGGCAGCCCACCAGGCTCCCCCGTCCCTCAGATTCTCCAGGCAAGAACACTGGAGTGGGTTGCCATTTCCTTCTCCGATGCGTGAAAGTGAAAAGTGAAAGGGAAGTTGCTCAGTCGTGTCCAACTCTTAGCGATCCCATGGACTGCAGCCTACCAGACTCTTCCATCCATGGCATTTTCCAGGCAAGAGTACTGGAGTGGGGTGCCACTGCCTACTAATTAATTATATTTCATCCCTGCATAGCACTGAATTTTCAGTGGCATAGAGAGTCAGCATAGACAGCAATTCTACAGCAAGATAATCTTGCCTAATAAGTTCAGTTTTCTCCAAGTGATGTGGTGCTGATGTATATGAACTTATTAATGAAATAAGCTTATGCTTGCAGACTTCCCTAGTAACTCAGGTAAAGAATCTGCCTGCAGTGTAAGAGACCTGGGTTTGATCCTTGAGTTGGGAAGATCCCCTGGAGTAGGAAATGACTATCCACTCCAGTATTCATGCTTGCAGTTTACTGACTTGAAGGATGCATTCACTCAAAAGAGTTTTAATAAATCACTGAGGAATTAAATACTGGTAGATATTTGATCAATTTGGGGTTTTAGAATTTACAGTCAGAAGCTCTTTTCATTGAAAGGCAATGAATTCAAAGTGAATGAATATTGTTCTAGTACTGCCTTCACAGAGTATCACCACCTGCTTCAGTAAGTCACTATTTCCTTATACAAATCTAATGTTAAATGTAATTAAAAAAATATTTCCATGTTAGATATAAAACCATAGATGAAGGTACTGATCACAAGTGCTAATGTTAAATTGTGCTAATATTGTAAAAAGTGAATATAGCTTATGGCTTTATGTATTTAGCTTACAAGCTTTAAGTTGCTCTATGAGGTATTCTGATAAAAATCTTAACATATTTATTTTTTTTTTTTTATTTCTAGGCTCTATAGTTTTCCAGTGGGTAGAGTCATATATAAACTCCTGAACATCAACAGGATCTGTAAGCTGATTAACCAATTTACTACAAATTATGGCGGGGTTAATTTCTGATAGTTCCTGTGTTAGGAGCTGGGATTGCAGAGATGAATCAATTTTCTGTCCTTATTGGATGCAGTCTGTTTAAGACAAGGATTAAATGAAGACTAATAACTACTTAGTGTGAAAAGCATTAGATATGTGTTGGCAACTAGAAGAAATTTAACCGTGACTTGAGTGAGGAGAAAAAGTATTCCTAAAAGACCCAGCTCAGTGTTTGTTTTCTAACTCCCGCTACATCAATTCAAGATAAAGAAACAAAATTATCCCACTTTGTAGTAGAGTTTATAAATTTCCTTTCAACATTTTCATAATACTTTGATCTTAACTTCAACTATGGCTGGGTTGGTCATACAAATTACTGTGTAAATGGTTTAATTTTTTTCAAACAATAACTGCAAATGACAATCAGTCTAAAATAGCAAACCACGATGTATGGTCACTTTAATGTTAGCAGACACCACACAGCCGTACAAATGACTGGCTGACTTGCTTTTCCTATTAGTCAGTAATCCTCTTGTCTTCCTGGCATATATTGCATTTAATCAATATTTGTATCTGAATATTTAGCACACAGCTGTCTCTCAATAAATATTTTTGAATGCATGCATATAAAATCTTACACTGTATATAATGTACGATGAGTTGCTTTTATGTACATATATATTAATAAAAATTGAAGAAAGGCCAGAAAGAATTTTGGAATATCAAATAGTTAGAAATCTAGGGGTTTTAAGGCTTGCTGTTCATTGAACAACTTTGCATATTTGCTGTGATAAGCTACCAAATTGGTCTCCCCAAGTGGCGCTAAGTGGTAAAGAACCTGCCTACCAATGCAGGAGAGATGAAAATGGGGGTTCGAACTCTGGATTCGGAAGATCCGCTGGATTAGGAAATGGCAACCCACTCCACTATTCTTGCCTGGAGACTCCCAAGGACAGAGGAATCTGGCAGGCTGTGGTCCACAGCGTTGCGGAGTTGGCCACGACTGAAGTGGCTTAGCATGCATGCATGCTGCCAAACTATGCTATACATATAGAAAACTGTGAAAATCTAAAACTGATACTCCATGAACCAGAACTTAAATTGAGAGATAATTAGCTACATTTCATGGGACTCACCCTTTCTGCTTACTTCCAATAACCACCTTCCCTACCCTATGATAAATAATATTTTGACTTTTAACACCTTGATTAGTTTTTCTGTTTGCTACTACACACAAATTAAATCATAGTGTATGTATTCTTTGGCATAGGATTGTTTCTCTCAATGCTTTTTTTGTTTTAATTGGACAAGTTTCTACCAAATCTGAACAGCCAGCATACACTACAATTAAGTAATCAATACACACAGATGTATGTTCAACACACACATTTTTCACCAAAGCCCAAAGATCTGAACAAAACTATTGAAGGGCACTATTTATAACTGTCTCAAACTTGAAATAAACTAAACTTCTGTCAGTAGTAGGACTAAATTATTTATATATTCTCATACAAGGAAATGCCATAAGAAATGAGGAACCATATGCAACAATATGGATTTCTCACAACATAATATTAAGAGGAATACTCTTATTTCCCTTTAACACTCATCATTGGTGACTTATAATTATTAATTATAAATTTTAAAAATTAAGACAAAACATGCTATTCAACTAACCCATTCATGGGGCCAGTAACATATACCCTATGATTGAATTTCATACAAATACACAATTTCCTAGTAGCTACTGAAAGTAAAACGCACTTTTGAAACTATATGTGAAAACTAAAAACTAAAACAAACTGGTAAGTGCAATTAAAAAAGAAAATGGTGTGGAGAACAAATAGTGGTTACTGGTGAGGAGAGGGAAGGAGCTGGGGTAAGATATGGCAGGGTCTAAGAGGATACAACTACTATGTATAAAATAAATAAGCTATAAAGATATATTATACAGCATGGGGAATATAGCCAATATTTTATAATAATTATAAATGGAGCATAACCTTAAAATTGTGAACCATTATGTTGTACACCTGAAACATGTAATATTGTACATCAACTATGCTTTTAAAGAAAGTAAAATAATCTTTCAAAATAGCTCAATTAAGGCTGTTTACTCTAAATAGAGAGAAAGAAATTATAGATCCATAGGTTAATAAATAACATTTTACCAGGTAGATATAATTTAGACAAAATCACATAGCTTTCTATACAGTGTCAACTATTCTTTGTAAACACTGAAATCAACACCATATCTATTAATTACCTATGTAGACATGTCTCATTCCATTATAAAGTTATAATTCTTATGTTACTTTCTGCTTCTAGTGAAATGAAAATTAAAGATAATCATTAGAAATAGCTTTATAATTTATAAAATAATGAGATTGTAATTTTACCATAATTGCATAACAATAGAATAATTTAAAGACATCTATTTACTTAGAGGAATATACAAAGGAAGCTGTAGCTTCACATAAATTTTAAGAAAATTAATGGTTATAATGAGAGGTTTCATTGAAAACAGCACATTTGAACATTTGGATTTGTTACATACATTTTAAGACAACTCATGGAGATTTTGCCCTTACAACAAATTGCTACAAAATTAAAATTCATTTGTATCAGTTTTTAACTAAAGAAATAAAATATACCTCCCCAAATAGCAGTAGGTTTTCCAAATGATTAAAATGCCACGGAGGGGGGGGGGGAGATCAATTACTGTGATAAATAGTGAATAAGCTTCCCTGATGGCTCATATGGTAATGAGCCTGCAATGCAAGAAATCTGAGTTTGATCCCTGGGTAGGGAAGATACCCTGGATAAGGGACTGGCTACCCACTCCAGTATTCTTGCCTGAGAAATTCCATGGATAGAGCCTGGCAGACTAGTCTGTGGGGTCATAAAAGTCAGACAGGACTGGGTGACTAACATTTTCACTTTCTTTCATGGTGAGCCAGGGCAGTAGATGGGAAAACAGTGGAAACTGTGACAGACTTTATTTGAGGGAGNACTGACTCGATGGGCATGAGTCTGAGTGAACTCTGGGAGTTGGTGATGGACAGGGATGCCTGGAGTGCTGCGATTCATGGGGTCGCAAAGAGTCGGACTGGACTGAGCCATTGAACTGAACTGAACTGTACAAATCAAAAATTATTTCAAATTTAGAATTAACAACATAAGAATATTTAAAAAGAAAGAACAGTGGAAGCAGTAAATGGACTGGTAACTTAGGAGCCAGTTGGAAAAGGTATGAGGTTGTGTTAAAGGCATAAATGGGAGATACAGACAGAGAAGTTTTGAGATATGGTCTGATATTTCCTGTGCAGTACTTGGAACCTGATTATTGTGTGAAAGGTGAAGTGACAACTGAAAGCCAATCTTTGCTCAGAGTGAATCAACCTATATTTGTCTTAATGTATGGGATATAGGAGGGGAGGTAACGAAGAGATGGCGATAACTGTTTCCATTTTAGACACAATTAGTCCTTCTGTGGTATCCATTCATCTCCAGAAGGTAATTAGAGTTTTGCATGTTACTATAAGCTTAGGAGATAAAGGTTGGCAACCAATCTATTTGTGGAAGTGGAAATTTCCGAGAATAGGATAATCACCTCACTCAGAAATGTGAGTAAAGTGAGAAGAAGGTTAAAGAAAGAAAGTAAAATACTCACAAATTATCACCTGGGAGGCAGTAATCAACACAGGGGCAAATGTAAATTATACAAAAAATAGAAGTGATAAATTATTCAGTGTCTTTGATAAAGAAAATGTATGAAAGATTAATTTCATGAAAGAGAAGTTAGGGGATAGAGTTGGAAAAATGGTCAAGGGGCTAAAATGATATGTAACACATTTAATTTTATCAAACAGTAAACGAAACCAGGATGTGGCTTCAATGACTCAATATCCTAAAATGTATGGACATACCATGACTTCAAGTAGAATTAAATATATCATATGAAAGTGATGTCATCCTGATAAATATAAATTTATCCTTAGAATGGGTGAATTCAAGTCTAAATTGAATGGTTAAGGAAAGTTTTATTGCATTAGCCACATTTTGAATAGAACAAGAAAGAATATGGTCTCAAAGAGTCGACACGACTGAGTGACTGAACTGAACTGAAGTTTATGAAAAAATCAATTTCAGATGAATTTTAGTTTCAGATAAACATGAGATATGTAAGATATGGGAAACAACACTAAATGCTAATGTTACCTAATAATTCACTTAGATACAACTATGAAAAAGTTTTGTAAGGCAAATAATCATTGAAACTCATGTTAAAGTTAGAAAACAATGAGTAAAAAAGAATTAACTCTTAAACTTAATAATACAAGTTGTAAATTTTATTAAAAATTGTCTAACAGGCCATCTATTTTTTTAAAAATAGATGTCATCATATGTCATAATATTTAAATCAGATTTTTAAAGTTTATGAAGAATAGTTATAAAATGTCACTTTCTAAGAAATTACCACTTTTATTAAAATTTAATGTGATAATCATATAATAGAATGCATAAGAGTAGTAAAAAATAAGATCAATTAAATTGATTGGATACTAGTGGGTAGTTATTAACAACGGCTATAGTAGGCAAAAATTGTATTTTCCTGTTTTTTTTGTGTTCTGTACTTTATTTTCTTTTGATTGTTATATATTAAGTAGTTGAAAGCATGGATCTTATGTGAGCTTAATAAATATATGTTGTTAGGCTAACCTGACTAAATAGAGAAATAAACTCAGATATAGTGTGTGTTGAATCTCTACTCAGTATTACTTTATTTCTACTATGATTTAGTTATTTTTCAAGCTATTTTTTTGCTATCTCTAGTACAATCTTGTGCAAATACAAATATACATATTTTACAACTTAATTCACTAGTGTAATTTAAGATTTTAATTTTATAACCAAGTTATATTTTTTTAAAAATCAGGTTTTTCCTATAAAAGGGATTTCATAGTCTCAGTGTAGTAAAGGATACAGATTAAGGAATGTAAAAATATATAATATAATGGAAATATCCAAACTTAGAAATGCATATTATTTCTACTAAAATTTTCTACTAAAATACTGGAGTAGGCTGCCACTTCCTTCTCCCGGTGATCCTCCCAAGCCAGGGATTGAACCTGAGTCTCCTGCATTGCAGACAGATTCTTTAACATCTGAGCCATCAGGAAAGCCCACAAATATATCAGGGAAATATCCAAACTTAGAAATCCATATTATTTCTACTAAAGTTTTCATAGACAAGTATTTTTATTAAATCTAATAAACATTATGCTGAAATATAGTCAGATTATAAACCTGCAATTAGAAAATATTAAAATAAGTAGGATATAATTTTCACAATGTATTTTCAAATGTAAACATTTTTGCCATTATCTTGCTCATATATGATGGCATAACACAATTTAAGTGTAGGATGACAATTTCAAATTACATACTTTGGTGTGTAACTGATCACAAAGCTCAGTATCAAAATTATAACATATTCAAACAAAATTGTTTTCCTGATGCTTAGTTGCCCCACAGCTGACTTTATAATTAAATCCAAGTGCACTTAGTAGACTTTGGGGACATCATCTTAGAAACATTGCTGAGAAACTTTTAATGATTATTATTTACATTTATGAATGAAAATGGGTATCTGTGATTGTGTTACTTATTTGATAATTATTTTGGATTGTAGCCCACCAGGCTTTTCCATCCATGGAATTTTCTAGGCAGGAGTACTGGATTGGATTGCCATTTCCTTCTCCAAGGGATCTTCCCAACACAAGGATCAAATCCGAGTCTCCCACATTTCAGGCAGACGCTTTACCAAAAGAGATGGGAGTACCAGACCACCTGACCTGCCTCTTAAGAAACCTATATGCAGGTCAAGAAGCAACAGTTAGAACTGGACATGGAACAACAGATTGGTTCCAAATAGGAAAAGGAGTACGTCAAGGCTGTATATTGTCACTCTGCTTATTTAACATATGCAGAGTACATCGTGAGAAATGCTGGGCTGGAAGAAGCACAAGCTGGAATCAAGACTGCTGGGAGAAATATCAATAACCTCAGATATGCAGATGACACCACCCTCATGGCAGAAAGTGAAGAGGAACTAAAAAGCCTCTTGATGAAAGTGAAAGAGGAGAGTGAAAAAGTTGGCTTCAAGCTCAACATTCAGAAAATGAAGATCATGGCATCTGGTCCCATCACTTCTTGGGAAATAGATGGGGAAACAGTGGAAACAGTGGCTGACTTTATTTTTTTGGGCTCCAAAATCACTGCAGGTGGTAATTGCAGCCATGAAATTAACAGACACTTACGAGATAGCATATTCAAAATCAGAGATATTACTTTGCCAACAAAGGTCCATCTAGTCAAGGCTATGGTTTTTCGAGTGGTCATGTATGGATGTGAGAGTTGGACTGTGAAGAAAGCTGAGCACCAAAGAATTGATGCTTTTGAACTGCTGTGCTGGAGAAGACTCTTGAAAGTCCCTTAGACTGCAAAGAGATCCAACCAGTCCATCCTAAAGGAGATCAGTCCTGAGTGTTCATTGGAAGGACTGATGTTGAAGCTGAAACTCCAGTACTTTGGCCNGAACTGCTGTGCTGGAGAAGACTCTTGAAAGTCCCTTAGACTGCAAAGAGATCCAACCAGTCCATCCTAAAGGAGATCAGTCCTGAGTGTTCATTGGAAGGACTGATGCTGAGGCTGAAACTCCAATACTTTGGCCACCTCATGCAAAGAGCTGACTCATTGGAAAAGACCCTGATGCTGGGCAGGATTGGGGGCAGGAGAAGGGGATGACAGGATGACAAGGCTGGATGGCATCACCGATTCAATGCACATGAGTTTGGGTGGACTCTGAGAGTTGGTGATGGACAGGGAGGCCTGGTGTGCTGCAGTTCATGGGTCGCAAAGAGTCGGACATTACTGAGCAACTGAACTGAACTGAATGTTTCTTGCCGTACTGATCCACTATTGACAAATTCTTGTTTTTTTTTTTTCTTCAGTTTTTGCAGTCTGAGAATGTATTTCATCTTTGCTTTTGAAAATATTTTTACTGTATATTTAACTCTATCTGGTGGATTTTTTTTCCTTCTGTAATTAAAAGATGATCCTCCACTGGTTTTTGGCTTGTACTATTTCTGACCAGAGGTATGCTATCATCTTTAGAATCTCTTTACATAATGTGCCATTTTTCTCTGGCTGCTTTTAAGATTGGTTTTGAGTACTTTAATTATAATGAAATAGTATAATTTTCTTTATGTTTCTTGTAAGTGAGATTTATTTTTATTCTTGAGTGCAGTTTTGATTAAAATTTGAAAACCTTCCACCATTATTTTTTCAAATATTTTAAAGTCCTCTTCTTTAGCAAGTCCAGTTTCATGTATATAACTGACTCATGCTGCCCCACAGCTGATGATATTCATGGTCATATTTTTTCTACCTATAGTTTACTGTGAATACTTGTTGCTCTTTATGAGTCTCATAACCTTATGTTATACAGTATATAGTATGCTATTAATCTCAGTAAGTGATTTTTTTTGGTCGAGGTATTTTAAATTTTATTTCTAGGAGCTAAATTTGTGTCTTTTTATAACTTTTATTTATCTGCTAATCATATTAAGCTTTCCTCTACTTCCATAAAAGAGTTGTAACTGTATAGTTATAATAAAGTTAAACTAATATAGCTATACCACAGTTATAATAAACTTTTCGATATTCTTGTTGACATTCTCTCATTTGAATAACATCTCAATGTTTTTCTATTACTTGGCTTTTCCCTTCCATTATGGGAGGTATTTGCTGGCTTCATTGCATGCCTGAGAAGTTTTCGATGGATGCCTAACATTTTGAATATTATCTTGTTGACTTCTGAATAATTTACAACATCCATAAATATACTTGAGCTTTAATCCAAAATGCAATTAAGTTACATGGAAAGAATCACAGTTTCCTTTGATGAGATCAGGGCAGCAAATATACTAAGGTTAATCTTTCTCCATTATAGATTTTTATTCTACAAAATAGAATGTCTGGTTTTCTCAGATATAATTTTTCTTTTTAATTCATTTTATTCAAGTATCTGTTATTCATGGAATGCTATCTAGATTTATTGAGAAAATAGGAAGCTAATTGATGTTCTACTGTTTTAGTATTTTGCATCTGGGCAAAAGGATTCATACTAGTATGTTTCATGGGAATCGCCTTATTGTGAAAATCTTCATTGCTTTTATGATTGATCTTTTGATTTTTTTTTCCTGATTGGATAGTTAGCTTTCTTGGAAAGAAGCTCCTCAGAATGTTCACATACCCCCTAGACAACCCCCTAGATCAACCTCTGTGCATTTGAAAAAACAGATACCTTTCCCAGTCTTTATGGACTGGCTTTGACAGGGAAAGACCTTCCTCAATCAGCTAAGCTAGAGATTCTGAGTCTTTCTTTTGTTAAACAGATAATACACTCTTCACACTCTCTTTTCTTCCCAGAGAAGAAGTCACTTGATTGAAAACCTTTAGTAATTTTGGGTCAGCTGCAGTAAGCTCGCACCCCTGTTCTTTGGGGCAGTGCACTGAAAGTCTGGGATGTTGGATGCATTCTCTATTTCTCTCCCTCCCACATCAGGGAGAATGTCAGGATTGTGTGCCTTTTCCCAACCTTGCACAGCCATCCTACTCACAATAAGCCCCCCAGTCATTAGTCCTGGGATAGTATACACTGAAAGGTTGTGTTGTTGGATGTATGTTCCACTCCTCTCCTTCCCTCCTGGGTTGTATGCTTTCTCCCAATCTTGTAGAGCTATGGTTGCTGCAGTAAATTACTTACCCCTTTATTTTCTTCATGGAGGGCTCTAGATGTCCAGCTATGCTGGTTCCCCTTGCACTTCCTGTGCTGAGAAATAAATGGCTTCTGGGGCAGCACCACAAACAACCAGGAATCTTGGATGCATGTTGTTTCTTTCTCCTGAGGCAGAAGTCATCAGTCAAAGCAATATTTCTAGGCTCTGAATTGTGCTGGCTTGGGTAAAGGGGTGATATAGGTAAATGGATATTGTTCTTATCCATCTCAACGTGACTGTTCTCTTGATTCATCTGGATACTGTTACTTCTTAGCTGTGTCTCCTGCTTTGCAGTAAGATTCTTTACCCAATGACCTATTAGACTACAATCTGTGACTGTTCTGTCTGTTGTGTGGTTCTCAGGTTGTTTTAGAGAGAAAATGGCAACCCACTCCAGTGTTCTTGCCTGCAGAATCCCCGGTGGGGGAGACTGGTGGGCTGCCGTCTAGGAGGTCACAAAGAGTCAGACACGACTGAAGTGACTTAGCAGCAGCAGCAAGTTATTTGGTAGTTTTAAAAGAGAAAAGCAATATAACAATTTTACTGACATTTAGAACACTTTAAATATATGATGGATTATGACTTTTAATAAAATATTATGATTACTTTATTAAACATGCAAGTGAAACTTGCCTATATGTGATATGGACAAAGATTATTAGATTGCCCTGCTAACAGTTAGGGTCCATACTTTAAAATTTTACTTTCAAATAACATGTTTTTTCTAATTTTGGTATGTTTAAGTTATTCTGTTTTTAGTTTTCATACTTCTAAGCTAGAATAAATTTAGGCAAATATTTTATAAATTGCTATGAAAAGGTAAAATGATTAAGAAAATAAATATCTTTGATGATGTTTATGAAGTTAAGGAGAAAACTGAACTTTCCTATAAAACTTACCTTGAGTGATAAGCTAATGTGAAAATATGATTTTGAACATTTAACTAAAACAAAATAAAACAGAAAAGTGAAAATTGGAAATGTGATATCTGAAATATGAAGTGTATTGGATTTTTATTAAAATATTGTCCAGTAGGTTGTCTTTACAAATTTTCAAATATCATCATGTTGAAGCATCAAAAATGTTTCTTTTTTCCTCAAATACAGCAAAGAGAATACTCTAAAAATCAAAGAGTGTATTTTCTAGTAGAAAAATCAAGTAATGTTCATCCATACAAAACTGATTAGTTTTGTTGCTAAGAGCAGGAGCACATCCCAAAACAGAAACATCATTCAAAATCATCCTATTTGTAGAAAAACATGCCCAAGTCAAAGTACTTTTGAGAAGTTAGTAAAATCAGATATAATTTTAATGAAAATAGTATTTTCACAGAGAAAGCAGAAAAAGCTATCGGCAAGTTTCCTCTATCAAATGACAGACTTAATATAATATTAATGCTTCTAATGTGGAAAAGCAATTTTATTATATATTCATGCTGGAAGATGGTTTAATTTGCATTTGGACAAAAACATTGACTAGGAATAAATTAGCCTTTGCCATATGAGTAGTTCATATGAAAAAGAAAAGTGTTTAGAAGTTTTTTTCACTACATCCAATGTTAGTCACAAAAGAATTTTTTGATTTATTTAATAGTTATTTTTCAAACTATGATTGAGACTATAAATTATAGAGTAGATTCTCTATGCATAGCATGTAATGGGTGGTCCTAAGATGATAATATGTATTTGTTGTAGTCACAGAAAAACAGTCTGCTGCAATAATGCTCTACTGTTTTTTATTCAGAATGAAAAATATAATGAAAATAAATAATATGAGCACATTATAATCACTGAGCTTTTAGCATGTTTTCAAAAACAAGTTTGAGTAAAATATCCTGCTTAGACATAAAATATTAATATATTAATTGTTAAGTAGAATAGTGCTGACATGAGTTACTGAAGTGAGAAATTAAAAGTGTACATTTAAGATTCAGATAATGCCAGAAAAGACTTTAATAAGTACTTTTTTAAGCAATATGTCTAAATGGCATTATCAGAACCCTGAATAAACTGAACCTCTGAGTTCATGATTGTTTAAAGTAATCTATGATTACAGCAAACTGCTTCACTGATGAAAGTTTGGTGTTACTTAACGGTGATGTTTGCTTGTTTTTATGAAGAAAATTATGACATCTTATTGGGCATATTTTGATACCATGTTCAAATGTTATAACAGAATGTAAAAAAAAGATTTCTAGGACTGAATAGATACATCGATTACTGAGGGATACAATAACTTACATTCCCAGCAAAGAAACTCTCAATCTTGTGGTAATAGACTGTAATATGTTCACGGGGGTATAGCACCTGCTGGAACACAAAATGCATTCTTTGATGGGCAACCTTACCTTATATGAGAGTTAAGCCAATAACTACCAATGTCTTGCTCCCTTGCCTGATAATCACTAATTATGTTGACATGTTGTATTTCTGTTAGCAAGTACACAATATATGTAATATGTTAGAACATGGTAAATATTATGGATAAAAGCAAAGAGATGCGGGATGAGGAGTAGAAATATGGGAGCAGAGATATCACATATAGTGGCAAGGCTCATCTTGAAGGGAAGTATAATTTAAGCAACTATTTGAAGTTGATGTAGGAAAAATCATATTCACAGGATAAATCAGTGTTATAGACAACACATACTGTTAAGTAATTAATTGAATATTAGGTGATTAACTAATTACCTAATTAAGTTAATTAATTAGTAATTAATTGAATATTTAGTAATTAATTGAATACTAGCACCTACTTCCAAAATGAATAAGCCTAACTCTTGTCCTGAATGATATTATTCCTCAAATATTGGGGAGATTAAGAGTAAAATTAATAGAAAATTGCAACTTAATCCAGGCAGGACCACGAAAGGTGCACACTTTTTAGGAACAAAGATATGGATCAACCCACCAAGCAAAGGACCTGTGACCAACTAAGGTGCTTGCTCAGAGCACAGGGAATATCAAGCAGGTAGTGGATAAAGATAGTTATAAATAATAGTTATGACTCTAACTGCTATAAGTATTTATTTGTGAGTATGCATCAACATTTGTTATGAATAAATTTATACAATATATATTTCTGTCTTCTCTCTATTACCTCCTTATCTTATAAAATAAATTATATTAATAATAGCTAATCCTACAAGACATCATTTAAGTTAGAGGAGATAAAGGATTGTCTAAAACCACCAAGAACAGTTTTCACCTTAGAACCCCTGTAAGGGACCAACTTTGTTGACTTATAGCCTCAAGAACCTTGAGAGTGTATATTTAAGACACTCTGTGGAACTTTTTAATGGAAGCCCTAGGAAATTAATACAAATATAAATAGACAGCTTGCCTGAGGACATTGCCCCTCATGGCTAACTCAAAAGTGAACCTGAAAAATATCAAGGTTGCCAGACCTTCACTTTACCAATCCCAGTCAAGCCCTTAGCTTTTGTCCATTACAAGATATTTTAGTTAATTTACACAGAATCATAATGTCAGGTCCCTGTGCAAGCAGAAAGCATTCTTTGACGGGCAGGCTTACCACGTTAGAGAGCTAAAACTACAATAGCCACCAGCTTATTCATTTTATGTCCTTGTTCTTTAATTTTGAAAATCCCTCATTTTGAATATAGAGATTTTGATATGCTGTTTCAAACTGTATATAGAAAAGCAAAAGGATGACTGTTTAAAAAGCAAAACTACACCATATGCAAAGTGCAATCATCTTAAAACAGATAATTAAAATAGTTCACATTTTATATATTCATATGTTAGTCATTCATTTGTCTGACACATCATGATACCATGTACTGTAGACCTCGGCGCTCCTCTGTCTATGGAATTCTCCAGGCAGTGGGTTGCCATTTCTTTCTCCAGGGCATCTTCCCATTCCATGGATCAAATCTGGGTCTCCTGCATTGCATCTATCTAAAGGCAGATTCTTTACCATCTGAGCCATCAGAGAAGCTCATTTTATATGGCTTATTTTTAATAATCTAGTATTTTTGACTCTAATAAAAGAACAAAAGAACCTGAGTTTTGTATGAAACTTCCTCTCAGAGTCTAAGTAAAATTGATGGTTTATATTTTTGTGTTAAGAGAATGATTATTGTCTTCAGCTACGCCATCTCTACCTCTACATACCATCATCTCCCAGCTGGGTACCTGCCACAACTTCCTAAACCTTTCCTAAAACTATCACCCTTAGTGATCCTTCTAAAAGCAAAATTTACATTGTTTTGTTCACATAAGCCTCTGCATAAACTTTGCTGTTGAATTTAAAGCAAAAATCCAGACAACACAGTGACAAAATTCTATTTCAGCTATTCCTTTACCTTTTCAAATAGCTTTATGTGTTGTCCTTCCCATGTCCACCACTGAAAATTTATTTGTGTCCATTCTGAACTATTGTTTTTCTAAATCGTACTGTTACTTCGAGCCTTTCAGATCTTCTCACATATTGTTCCCTCTGGTTCTCTATCATTGTAGGTTTCAGTTTAACTTTAGAACTTCTAAGAGTTCAACTCTGACAAAAACTATATTTTCTTATGCAATTCAAAAAAGTGAATATGTGTTTGTATCCCATGGTCTGTCTCTGTAATATATGTAATGATTTGTTTTACTGAGTGTTCATGGATTTTGGTTCTATTAGGTAGAGTGAACGGAGAAGGCAGTGGCACCCCACTCCAGGACTCTTGCCTGGAAACTCCCATGGATGGAGGACCCTGATGGGCTGCAGTCCATGGGGTCGCTAAGGGTCAGGTACGACTGAACAACTTCACTTTCACTTTTCACTGTCATGCATTGGAGAAGGAAATGGCAACCCATTCCAGTGTTCTTGCCTGGAGAATCCCAGGGACAGAGGAGCCTGATAGGCTGCCGTCTATGGGGTCGCACAGAGTCGGACACGACTGAAGCGACTTAGCAGCAGCAGGTAGAGTGAAAGCAGCATGATGGGAAAGTCTAAGTTCATATTTTTCACAATGTTATCCTTAATGGTTCACACAGTGCACTGCACAGAACAGTGTCTCCAAATATTTTAAGTGGCTTTTCTGGTGTCTTAGTAGTAAAGAATCCACCTGCCAATACAGGAGATGCAGGTTAGATCCTTGGCTTGGAAAGATCCCCTGGAGGAGGGAATGGCAACCCACTCCAGTATTCTTGCCTGGGAATTTCTTTGGACAGAAGAGCCTGGCAGGCCACAGTCCATGGTGTTGTAAAGAGTCAGACATTACTTAGTGAATAAACACAGAAACATTAATTAATTTATAGATGAACTTGGAACCCATCTGCTTGATATTCATATAAAAGTTTCAGAAATAGTTCATAATATTAAAATACTATAAATAGATAAACATTTTAATAGCCTCATACTTTCAATTAATACTTTGAAAAATAGTACAGAAACAAAATGGAGAGACAAATGAACCATAATTGTCTTCCAAAGACAATTTTCAAAAATGGTGAAATTTAAAAACATATACCAACCATGGACTCATAATACTCATTTAGAAAACTTTACCTTTTAATTTGATGAGGAAATGAAGTGTCAACATAAACAACATGAATCTTGATATTGACAATAATCAGATTGTAGCATCTGCTAATAAGTAATTACATCTAAAAATATTCTGGAATATTAACTCAAGAGATAAGACACTGTCAAATTCATCATTCAATCTGTGATTTCACTGAAGTGCAGTGAAGTGAAAGTAGCTCAGTCATGTCCAACCCTTTGTGACTCCATGGACTGCATAGTCCATGGAATTTTCCAGGTCAGAATACTGGAGTGCATAGCCTTTCCCATCTCCAGAAGATCTTCCCAACCCAGAGATTGAACTCAGATCTCCAGCATTGCAGAAGGATTCTTTCCAGCTGAGCCACAAGGGAAGACCAAGAATACTGGAGTGGGTAACCTATCCCGTCTCCAGCAGATCTTCCCGACCCAGGAACTGAACTGGGGTCTCCTGCATTGCAGGTGGATTCTTTACCAACTGAGCTATCAGTGAAGCACCTCACTGATCAACCCCACATTTTCTTTGGCATATAACACATCCATGTACACATACAGATGAATCCATGTTTTAGAACATCTAGAAAAAAATAGAAGAGCACAAGGTTATTGTGGAGTGTGTCTGCCAAGGTGTAGTCTGTGTGTGTGTTGTGTAGATGAAGATGGCATGAATAGACCTTGTGAATATTTCACAATGTAAATGTATATCAAATTGCACAATGTAAATATATAAAAATTTGTCAACTATATCTCAATAAAGTTAGAAAAAATTAGGTAAATCATACACTATGGCCAAAATCTGATCTGGGAAACCTGGCAAGGCATACTGCCAACTAGGCAGACAACTGAATGAACCTCTTCACAGATCCACTCACTTGCCACTGTAATGTGAGTGACCGCCACCACTATTGATTTCAGNTCAGTGAAGCACCTCACTGATCAACCCCACATTTTCTTTGGCATATAACACATCCATGTACACATACAGATGAATCCATGTTTTAGAACATCTAGAAAAAAATAGAAGAGCACAAGGTTATTGTGGAGTGTGTCTGCCAAGGTGTAGTCTGTGTGTGTGTTGTGTAGATGAAGATGGCATGAATAGACCTTGTGAATATTTCACAATGTAAATGTATATCAAATTGCACAATGTAAATATATAAAAATTTGTCAACTATATCTCAATAAAGTTAGAAAAAATTAGGTAAATCATACACTATGGCCAAAATCTGATCTGGGAAACCTGGCAAGGCATACTGCCAACTAGGCAGACAACTGAATGAACCTCTTCACAGATCCACTCACTTGCCACTGTAATGTGAGTGACCGCCACCACTATTGATTTCAGTCACCCAGTTTCCATAAAGCAAAAGTCTCTTTGTTATTTCACACTCATTTTGAAATAGTTTGAACTGATATTAATAGTGCCATCTCAGAATAAATTTGTGCTGAAATTGTTTAAACTATACTGATTAATGTTGTATAGATGGAATTAACTAAGGGACACTCATTTAAAAGTGAGAATTCTAGGTTGGTTGTTAATTTGTTTTACAATATCTGTTGATCACATTCTCCCTCCTTTATCTTCCTTTCTTTCCACCTCGTTTTCTTCCCTCTCTTCTTCTACCTCTATTTCTTTATTACCAGAATTTAGAGTCATTTGAGAAATATACATTATAAATAACAGCATGCTTAATTAAAGTTTATTTCATTTTCTAATAACTATAATTATACCTTATAAATATCTCTTTAAATATAAGCTGTTATAAAAGCAAATGATAATACACATGGCCCACGATCAAATGACTACAGTTAAAACAGAGAATATGATATGGAGGTAACTATCCAATACTTTTTAGAATATCAGCTTCTATAAATGATATAATAAAAATTAGACACAACCTTATAATTAAGGTTGTGACATTAAACTATTCATCATAACTTACTGTAATAATTGATGATGTAATCACTTATTGTTTAGTGCTTGCTAATATTCAATAAGTTAATGAACTTGACAGTTATTTATTGAGTTCTTACCATGTGCTCAGCAGTTTTACAACCACTGTATGTGGACCTATGTTCTAGTCATGAGAAGCAAGCAACAAAATTGAATCTTCGTAAATATAAGTGTTCTTCAGGGTCTATTTTAGATCATATGGTCAAGGACGGCCTCTCTAAAGAGGTAATATTGGGTTTAGATGTG
Source organism: Neotragus moschatus (assembly GCA_006410615.1). Classification (NCBI taxonomy): domain Eukaryota; kingdom Metazoa; phylum Chordata; class Mammalia; order Artiodactyla; family Bovidae; genus Neotragus; species Neotragus moschatus. The sequence goes on along the minus strand of SJYA01001949.1, from coordinate 470,776 downwards.
AATTGTCAGGAGCAGTTATATAAAATCCTTTCAGAAGAGTGTTTCATAAAGGAGTAAGAAATATCAATTGGTGAAATAAGCTTCAAGGGAGAGACAAATGGTCTAAGTGACTAAAACCTGATAAAGGGGAAAGAAATAAGTGAGGTCAGTCATTTGGGTAGGCACCATGGTGTGAGGGCTTCTCGGGTGGCTCAGATGGTAAAGAGTCTGCCTCTTTATCAGGGTTTGATTCCTGTCATGAAGATCCCCTGGAGAATGTAGTGGCTACCCACTCCAGTATTCTTGCCTGGAGAATTCTATGGATGGAAGAGCCTGAGTGATCACAAAGAGTCCTGAGCAGTTGTAATCTTTTTGCTGGTGAAAGCTTTGAAATAGCACAAGAATTACCAAAATGTGACACAGAGAAAGCAAGTCGACAAGTACTGTTCGAAAGATGGTGTGAACAAGTTTGCTCAAAGCAGGGTCACCACAAAGTTTCAACTTGTAGAAATGTTGTATTTGCAAAACACAATAAAGTGAAGCACAATAAAACAAGGCAAGCCTGTAGGTGAAGTTACTGGCAGTCCCATTAGCATGCTTTCAAATAATAAAAGTCTCCCAAATATGTCCCTGCTCTAATTCTCACAACCTTTGAATAGGTTAGGTTATATGGCAAAAGAGACATTGCAGATGCAGTTTTATGTATATCAAAATAGATTATCCTGGATTATCTAGTCCAGTCTAATAAGAATCACATGAACCCTTTAAAAGCAGAAAATTTTCTCAGGCTAAGACCAGAATGGGAGGTCAGAGAGATAGAAATATGAGAACTCAATTTACCATTGTTGGTTATGAAGATGAATGGAGCCATGGAATTCAGGAAGCATTAAGGAGGTTAGAGAGGCTCAGGGACAACAGTTACCAAGTAGGGACCTCAGTCCTTCAACAATAGGAATTGTAAAACCTCAAAATAGCTCAGAAGTATATTCTTTCCCAGAGCTACAAGATAAGACCCCAGCCTGGTCAGTTTTTTGATTCTGGCCTTGGTGACATGAATGAAAGACGTAAGTTGAACCCACTTAAATTTATATGAATGAGCAGTAGGATAACGTGTTGTTTTTAGCTGCAAAACCGGTGGCAATTTATTATGGAAGCAATGAAAAATTAATACAAAGGGGCATGGTATGTCACTTAATACAGAAAACAAACACACTTACTCAAATTAGTAGCTCCATCTGCAACATCCTTCTGCTTTGCCTGCATCCAAATTGTAGGAGCTATTCAGTCTCTCTTAAACTCCAGTGTTGAAAAGATCTTTCTCTAATGTCAAACTGCATTTACAATAAGAGCTACGTGATTTAGAATTTGATTATATTCTGTCTTAAATATTTCAGCATTTCTGTATAGAAACTCAGTCTTCTCAATAATATCATGCATTCCTCCTGAGGAAAGACAGTCTCAATATTTAGGACTCTCTTCTATATACTTTTGAAAGATGCTAAAGGAAAATGTTGTAAAAGACTTAATAAAATACTCACAAAAGCACTCATGGAATACCAGTACTGATATACATCCACAATGAATTTGGCACCAATTTCCATCTATATTTATAAAAAGTAGACTCTACATGAAGAAACTTAACATGACTCTCCTGAATTACCCCCTTTGTACTTGCTGCTATATCTGATTTTGCTTTGTGATCTTCTGTTGCTACAGGGCAGCCAGGTCCTTTTGTTCAATCCTGACTGAGTATATTTAGTCATCTCATACTGTAGACACACCAAGTGTTCTCTCCCTCCTGTTTACATATTTTCTGAGACAGAGCATACATGATTTTCAACAGCATATTAAGACTGATTGTGTCTGATTCTTGGTTAAAAACAATGGATATTTGAAAAATAGAGATGAATTTTGTTTGGTGTGAGAACTTTAAGTCAAATTTTGGCATAACAAAATGTTATTTGGGGACTGTCAATTCTAAATAAAATTATGATTGTAGTTTCTAGTTGTCATTTATATTTGTTGTGGTTTTATACAATCACTCTGATAAAGTAGTAGAAGGAAGAAGAAATGAATTGAGGATGAAGCTAGTGACAATTTACAGCCTAATGATTGTTGATGATGTATAATAAAAGTATTGTTATAAAATATTTATTATTCATATAAAATGGCAAAGATGTTATATTTAATAAATTAATTTTTATTAGTTTGCTCACTGAGTTTTAATATTCTAATAAAAATAAATCTACAGTTAATTCTCCAAAATCCCTAAAAGTTATAAATTAATATGGTTTAAATTTTTCTTTATAACATAATATTTCTTTAATTCATTAATCTAACAATATATTGTTTTAATAATAAATTATCTGTCAATCACAGATTGTATTAAATCAGGTTTTTTAATACAAGAACTTCTTTTGAAAATTCTTAGGAATAAAACAGCAATATTATTTTCAAAAATAATCCTTATTCAGAAGAGCATTAAAAGTAAACTAAATCTAAAATAAATACAATCAATAATTTACATATGAACAATTTGTATTTAGCTGTTCAGTTGTTTTTCTCAGTATAACATTAACAGGATTATTGAGAGAATATGCATAGTAAGTGGTACATTTGAGATAAATTTAACTATACTCCTGTCTTAGTTAAATTCATCTCACTGTACTACTTACAATGCATATTCTCTCAATAATCTTGCTGATATTATATTGAGAAAAACAACTGAACAGCTATATACAAATTATTCATGTGTAGATTAAGCTATGTTATGGCCTCCAATTAAAATAAATAAATTTATATTAAAAAAAAACAAACAACAACAACAACAAAAAAGACAACTCTATAGACTTAACACTCACTTGTGTTTGATATAAGCTATACATCAATTTCTGCTTTATTAACTATGTCAAAGCCTTTGACTGTGTGGATCACAATAAACTGTGGAAAATTCTGAAAGAGATGGGAATACCAGGCCATCTGACCTGCCTCTTGAGAAACCTGTATGCAGGTCAGAAAGCAACAGTTAGAACTGGACATGGAACAAAAGACAGGTTCCAAATAGGAAAAGGAATACATCAAGGTTGTATATTGTCACCCTGCTTATGCAACTTCTATGCAGAGTACATCATGAGAAACGCTGGGCTGGAAGAAGCACAAGCTGGAATCAAGTTTGCTGGGAGAAATATCAATAACCTCAGATATGCAGATGACAACATCCTTATGGCAGAAAGTGAAGAAAAAGTAAAGAGTCTTTTGATGAAAGTGAAAGAGGAGAGTGAAAACGTTGGCTTAAAGCTCAACATTCAGAAAACTAAGATCATAGCATCTGGTCCCATCACTTCATGTCAAATAGATGGGGAAACAGTGGAAATGGTGGCTGATTTTATTTTGGGGGGCTCCAAAATCACTGCAGATGGTGACTGCAGCCATGAAATTAAAATGCACTTACTCCTTGGAAGGAAAGTTATGACCAACCTAGACAGCATATTAAAAAGCACAGTCATTACTTTGTCAACAAAGGTCTGTCTAGTCAAAGCTATGATTTTTCCAGTAGTCATGTATGGATGTGAAAGTTGGATGATAAAGAAAGCTGAGTGCTGAAGAATTGATGCTTTTGAACTGTGGTGTTGGAGAAGACTCTTGAGAGTCCCTCGGACTGCGAGAAGATACAACCAGTCCATCCTAAGGAGATCAGTCCTGGGTGTTCTTTGGAAGGACTGATGTAGAAGCTGAAACTCCAATACTTTGGCCACCTGATGAGAAGAGCTGACTCATTTTAAAAGACCCTGATGCTGGGAAAATTGAAGGCAGGAGGAGAAGGGGGCTACACAGGATGAGATGGTTGGATGGCATCACCGACTCAATAGACATGTGTTTGGGTGGACTCCAGGAGTTGGTGATGGACAGGGAGGCCTGGAATGCTGCAGTTCATGGGGTCACAGAGTCGATACACCTGAGCAACTGAACTGAACTGATACATTATTTTGAAATGACATTTAAGTATACAACATAATAATATTAGTTAGGAAAATAATCTTTATAAAATACTAAACTGTTCCATGAACTGGTAGGTCATCCTAATATGATTCTTTCCTTAGTAATTAACTAAGAGTAAATGATTAGAGAAAGCAAGAAATAGAAGAGAGAAAAAAAAGAAATTGCCAGCACAATCATTGGGAGGAAAATAATTTTTTCTGTCACATATAAGTTTTGCTTAAGGGAATATTATCAGCTGTGTTTTAAGATTTATGGTTGGTTCTGATCTGATATAAGGTTTTTCTGTTGGTTTTATTAAGAAATACAATCACTGCTCTATGGTATAAGAAAGAGAAAAGTACTTTGGATATTAGTGACAGAATAAGCCTTTTTTTTTTTTTTTCCTGCAGAAAGACCTTAAAAGCCATCAATGCCAATATAAATTAATTTACAATAATGATGATAAAGAAACATTGGTTCTTAAAACCTCAGCTGAGGACACCTTCCATAGAATTTTGAAACACTGTAGGTGCTGGCTTCTGGCCCAGATTAGAGGAAATTATATAACATATTGTTAGGGCTGATAGAATTTTATTTCAGTTGAGAATCTTTAAAATCCCACCAATCATGGAAATAGGAAATTCATGAGCTTGTCCAAATTACTTTTTTTTTTTTTTTTTTTGCTTTCTAAGAAAACTCTAAGAAAGCCCTGCTGTTAAGGACAGAAAGGTGAAGATTAAGATCAGTGGAATATTAAACTAGTCTTCAAGAATGGTATAATTTCTAATGGTAACTAATTTAACTAATTTATATCTTTAAATTAAATGACTCTAAGAGTTTGAAGAAGGCTAAGCTTCATTTTTACCTAATAATTTTTTAAATAAGAAAAAACAGTTAACATATCAGTCCTTATAAGAATTATCAAATATATGGATACTTGCAAGTGTTTCTCAATGGATACATGCATTCATCTAAAGAAACAGATCATTAAGTGTCAAGTATTTGAGTAGGCTAAGCATGCTGAAAATTACATAAGCATATTGAAAATTACATAAAATGGTCCAAGTGTATGAAAAAAAATTAAACTTTGGAGGGCCAAAACGTTGAGTAATAAGGAAAATATCCTATGTAAGATATGATGCGAGTAAAGGGAGAGAACAGTTTGTTATCATGGAACACTGAGATATCTTTATTGTGAAAACAATTATACTATCCAAAGAAATATACAGATTCAATGTAATACCTATCAAATTATCAATGACATTTTTCACAGAACTGGAACAAACAGTTTTTTTCCAATTTGCATGGAAGAAAAAAGACTCTGAATAGCCAAAGCAATCTTGAGAAAGAAAAATGGAGCTGGAAGAATCAACCTTCCTGACTCCAGACTACACTACGAAGCTGCAGCAATCAAGACAGTATGGTAATGGCAGGATAAAACAGAAATACACAGACCAATGGAACAAGACAGAAAGCCCAGAGATAAACCCATGTACCTATGGGCATCTTACCTTTGACAAACAAGGCAAGAATATACAATTGAAGATAAAAGATTGTCTCTTCAACAAGTGGTGCTGGAAAAACTGGACAGCTACATGTAGAAGAATGGAATTAGAACACATCCTGACATGACTGACTTCTCTTTCTTTCTTTCTTTAACACCATACACAAAAATAAATTCAAAATAGATTAAAGACTGAAATGTAAGGTGAGAAACTACAAATGTCTTAAAGGAAAACATAGGCAGAATATTCTTTGACATAAATTGCAGCAAGATCCTCTTTTACCCATCTCTTAGAGTAATGGAAATAAAAACAAAACAAAACAAAAAAAGGGAGACCAAATTAAACTTAAAAGCTCTTGTATGGCAAAGAAAACTATAAATAGGATGAAAAAGCAACCAAATCAAAAAGTGGGCAGAAGACCTAAATAGACATTTCTCCAAAGATATACAGATGACCAACAAACACATGAAAAGATGCTCAACATCATTCATTATTAGAGAAATGCAAATCAAAACTACAATGAGGTGCCACTTCATACCAGTCAGAATGGCCATCATCAAAAAATCTAAAAACACTAAATACTAGTGGTGATATGAAGAAAAAGAAACACTTTTGCACTGTTTGTGGGAGTTTAAGTTGTTCAGCCACTATGTATAAAAGTATGGCGATTCCTTAAAAATCTAGGAATAAAACTACCATATGACCCGCAATCTACTACTGGGCATATACACAGAGAAACCCATAATTCATAAAGACACATGCACCCCACGGTCACTGCAGCGCTATTTACAATAGCTAGGACTTGGAAGCAATCTAGATGTCCATCAACAGATGAGTGGATAAAGAAGTTGTGGTAAATATACAATGGAATATTATTCAGCCATACAAAGGAATGAATGTGAGTCAGTTGAAGGGAGGTGGATGAACCTGAGAGCCTGTCATACAGAGTGAAGTAGGTCATAAAAAGATAGATATCATGCATTAACACACACACACACACACACACACACACACACACACACACACACATATATACGCATATATAAAATCTAGAGAAATGGCATGGATGAACCCATTTGCAGAGCAGGAGTACAAATGCAGACATAGGGAATAAACTTATTAACATAGCAGAGGAAGGTCAGGGTGGGATGAATTGAGAGAATAGCATTAACGTATATATACTACTAAGTATAAAACAGATAGCTACTGGGAAGCTGCTATATAACAGAGGGAACCCAGCCCAGTGCTCTGTGAGGACCTAGAGAGGTGGGATTAGAAGGTGGGAGGCAGGCTCAAGAGGATGGGGATATATATATATATATATATATATATGGCTGATGTATGATTTTGTACAGCAGAAACCAACACAACATTGTAAATCAATTATCTTCTAATCAAAAAAATTAAAAAGACAATGACCTGAATTTAACATTAAATTTGACAGTGTGTTAGGGAAGCAGAAAGATCTCAAACTGAGACAAACACATGTAGTAACTCAAAGACTAGAACATGACTTGCTGGGACTTTCCAAGCCGTCCAGTTGTAAAGACTTCGTGCTTCCACTGCAGGGAGTGTGGGTTCAATCCCTGGTCAGGAAACTAAGAGACCACATGCCCTGTGGTGCAGCCAAAAAAGAAAAAAGAAGAACATGGCTTATTGAGGATGTGTTATGAAGTATAGGATAAAATGTATGTATGTTTGAGAAGAGTGTGTAGACATAAGGCCGACAAGGTAGGTTGGAAACTGAGAAGGAAGATATTTAGCAGCTAAATTTTAATCTGTTTTCTTCCTGTACTGGAGAGACATTTCTTGGAAAGTCTTGGGATTCTCACATTGATGACAATTATAGCAAAAATTACTTTTATGTAAGATATCTGATTTGCATTATTTGGATTAACAAGTCAATCCCCTGTATTCAAAATCATTTATAGAATTATACTGTATCCAGTGAGATTTATTTTATATTTGATTTAATTGTCTACAAATTGGCTGATGTGCTTGAAAAATAGCATGGATACAGGAGCCTGGTGGGCTGTAGTCCATGGGGTTGCAAATAGACACTAGGACACAACTGAGTGACCAAACAACAGGCTGATAACCCTAAAAAATCAAATTTAAAGCAGAAGATTTGGGAAGCAGATTGAAGGATAAATTACAGAGACATAGAAGGATGGCTAGAGTTGTAGTATAATGACTCAGGTGAAAGAAAATGAATAACTGAAATTGGCAAAGGATTTAGAAAAGGACTGCATATGAAAGATATTTTAGTGGCACAACTTTTGACTGCTGTGTGTTTCTGCTAAAGTAAAAATGGTATTCAACAGAAACACTAACAGTTTTGACTTGGGCAGTCAATTAGATGATATCATTCACTGAGAGAAAAGAATACAACACAAGGGGCATACACGCTTGCTGGCAAAATTAATTTGCTCAGCTTAGGAAATTTTGCATTTGAGGTGCAGGGGGAACATTGAGTTAGAGATGCAGCTATAGCCTTGCTGAGTTGAATACAGGTGGCATCTCTATTCTTACATTTATTTTCCTACTTATTTGTGATTACATACAGAAGAGTTCTCTACTATATGTTTCTTCCTTCAAACAAAAGCTCTTAACCATAATGCTATAGTTTAATTTATTTTTACATTTTGCTAAAGAATTTTTCTGTAGCCAGACTGTTTGGGATTAAGGTTAGACTACCACTTGCTAGTAATACAAAGCTAAATAATTTAGTTAACCTCTACATAACTCAGTTTTCTCATCTATAAAATAGTAATGTTCTCTTAAATTTCTTCTAAGGTGGATTATAACACATTTATTTTATATGCACATTCATTGGGTACACATACATATATTCTCCTAGCACTGTTTATATTTTATATACTGAATTATGACTACTATTGGACCTTCGCTTTCTCTTCCTCAATTTTTAGCAGCATAAATATGGCAAGTTTCTCATATACTTTGGAAATTATATTGCTACAGAAATCAGAGTAAACTGAACATTTTTGGGGGGGGTTGTAGGGCAGGGTTTATGATGTTATTATGCCTTCAATTGGCCTTTTGAAAAAGCAGGAACGCATATGGGATGCTAAATTCACTTCAAGTTGGTGAAAAGCCTACAGTTCAGCCTGTAAAATGAGTGAATCAATTAATCATTTCCTAGTTACCTTTCATCACAACTTTTGCTGTATTTGAGAGCACCCTTAGCTCGAACTCTCTTCATTCTTTTGCAAATGAAGTCTGTCCCTTAGGGGAAAGATTGCCCTCCTTGTTACACAGTCAGCTACTCCCCTGGGGAAAAGTCTTGGCAAGACAGTTCTGGTGGATTGCTAGGAGCAATGATTTGCTCCTATTTAGGTGGCATCCCTGTTTTAGGAACTGGGTCCTCTGTGGTTGGTGGTATAACAGTCCCAAGTCTCTCCTGCTTACCGCTCTGGTTGTGAAACTCCCAATCCATAGGCCAGTACAAAGGCAAACGGGCCGCTTGCCAGGATCTGGGTCAGAGGGCAGGAGGCCTGTAGTCTTAGCTGCACCTTCCTGGAGTAGAATTTCTATCTCCCTGGAACAAGGATGGAGGATACAGGTATTCATGTAGATTATCTAAACTCTCACGGTTCTTACCAAGTTTTAGTATATTTCATTGAATCCATGTTTCTCCATTGGATATGTGCAATTAGAACCATTTCCAGAGACTTTTTAAAAGTTGTTTTTGCTTTATTTTTATTTTTAAAAATATTTACCAGTTTCTGCTGGTATGCTGAACTCTTCACACTCTCATGCCACCTCACTTTAATCTTGAACTTAAATTTCAAGTTCCAAACATATTTTACCAGAAAAATCTATGTCCATGGGGTTGTCAGATGCTCTCCCAGTCATGCAATATTATATACCTACTTGGATATTATTTCACGATATATGATTCTTTGAAGTTCTGGGAGAGAAAAGGAAAAGTGGTAAACTTGAGTTTAACTGCCATAATACCGTCAAAATCTCCAGAATTAAGAATGCCACGCTTTTAAAAGCCATGATGACAATTGATATTTGTAGGAATTAAGGTTGTACAAGCCATTGAATTTTAGAGACAGTTTACAAGTTAGGAATAGTTGAAACCCCAATTATGACTTTCCCTTGAAAGGCCCTAATGGAAGTTATACTGAGGTTACTGATGACATTTATTCATGCCAATAGACTAGCCGTAAAGTATTTTTGTAATTTCCAAAATTGGCTGAGCTATAGTCTCCTCATGAGGGTAGGAAATGAACCATCGAGGGAATAATACACTTTTAGAATACTGAATCAATTTTCTTGTTATGTCAAGGTCACTATAAATGTCATCTGAGATAACACTACTATATGAAACACATTTAAGGATATTTCCAAACCATATTTTCTATATTTGTGAATTAAATCTGATCAAAAGTGGTTAGGCAAGTTGCTTAGAAATTATCTATGTTGCTTTACTAAAATTCTATTTTTTTAGTTATTACACTAAATAAGGGCTTCCTTGGTGGCTCGGACTGTAAAGAATCTGTCTGCAAAGGGAGACCTGGGTTCTATTCCTGATTTGGGAAGATTCCCTCGAGTAGGGCATGGCAGCACACTCCAGTATTCTTGCCTGGAGAATCCCCATGGACAGAGGGGCTTGGCAGGGTACATTGCATGGTGTCTCAAAGAGCCAAACATGATTGAGCGACTAAAGTCACTCAACAAACACAAGCGCAGCAGCAACACTAAATAAATGACTTAATGGCAGTATACAGTACTTTATAAGTGGTACTATTCAGTATTTATGAACGACCCTAATCAACTGAATGCTCTTCTCATAAAACAAATTAATCCTATAGAAATGTGGCTCTTATGAAAATCCAAAAATCAACTTTAGCATAGAAATTTTTGGCAAGAACACATCAGAGTTAAGTATACTGTATAGTATATAGTCAAAATACCAGGGATGCCTGTGAAAATATGAAAAGAAATTTGCATGAGGCACAGAGAAGGTCTTGAAAATGTTACTACAATTTTAATTAGATTTGAGTTACTGATGCAACGTTTAAAACTTTTTAACATGAGCTTCCAAATCATGTTTTCATTCCCATTGGTAACATCTTTAACTCAATCCGCAGCATTTGATGAAAGAAAAATATAACAAATAGATTTAAATAGAGATGGGTTATCCAAGCAGAATTCTATGTGGAAATGTTATATGGAATTTAATTATTCATATTTTACTTGGCAAGAAGAATGATGTTATAATTTAATGGCTTCAATGTGTTTTTACTGTTTTTTTTCCTCTCATAATGTCAAAAATATATGAATTTCATCTTACTCCTTCAAGATTATAGCCCTATGGGGGGAAAATCAATCATATGTCTCTAATATTGCATTTTAAATAATAAAAGTAATTTTTTTTCTTATCTTTAGAGTCCAGGGTTTAATACTTGACAGTATTTATATGTTTTATTTTTGAGAGTTTGCTTCCGAGCTAAAATTATAATTTTCATGCTTTTCCAATTTTGTACTTTCATAACAATAATTATTTCAAGTGATAAACCACATTAATGAATAAAAGCAATTTTTAGATATAAAGTTTCTGCATTGTTTACAAACAGAAATTTTAAATAACGGTTCTATGGGGAAAGGTATCATCCTAATTGATGAAAACAGTACAATCAGTTCAGTCAGCTATTGTAATGGTTTATTTGCGGTAGACTATTTTAATTGTATAGTGGCAAAATTTTACCCACTCATTAAATATGGTGATTTAGGCAAGTGTAAATATAATATTTTTTACTTAAAATATTATGTGACCCTCATCATTAGAAGCTGTCATTTTTAATAGCGTGCAATATAGAAGGATTTAAGAGGCTAATAAAAATGATATAGATAGAATGAATACATTTATGTCATATAAAATATTTATTATAACATTTTTCATTTTATAACTTTGTTTAGATTATTTCTTTTGTCTCAAAAAACTGAGGAATTTACATCTATAGAGGTAAGGATGTTAAAACAAAGTGTTTATTTTGTCCAGTGTCACAAGACTAAAATATCATTTATTGTCTTTTCACTGCTTTAAATGTACTCCCAACAATATTTAGCAAAGAGTACAAAATCTTATTTTTATGAGTGATTCATCTTACTGCATAAATGCAGTAAATGCATTTGACAATCTTCATGACAATCAGATGGAATTTCTTCTACAAAAGACTTATTTCAAACTTTCAGTCTCAGGAATATGAAATTTTGTTCATTTGAATCATTTATTTTAGATAAAAATTTCATATTATTGTTTTTATTGTGTAACCTTTGATGAAAATGGAATAATAATATACTATTTTGCATTACTGCTTATGTTTTATTCCAAAATATAATTTGGTCATTTCTTATTGTTATGTAAGTACTCTATTGTGACAGAGGAATTATTAAGAGTTCAATAGCTTTTTAAATCACTGAAATAAGTCTAAAATGCCTTTCATATTAGGTTGGAATAAGTACAAATATATATGGATGTGAGAGTTGGACTGTGAAGAAACCTGAGAGCCAAAGAACTGATGCTTTTGAACTATGGTGCTGGAGAAGACTCTTGAGAGTCCCTTGGACTGAAAGGAGATCTAACCAGTCCATCCTAAAGGAGACCAGTCCTGAGTGTTCATCATAAGGACTGGTGCTGCGACTGAAACTCCAATGCTTTGGCCACCTCATGCAAAGAGCTGACTCATTGGAAAAGACTCTGATGCTGGGAGGGATTGGGGGCAGGAGGAGAAGGGGACGACAGAGGATGAGATGGCTGGATGGCATCACCGACTCGATGCACATGAGTTTGGGTGGACTCCAGGAGTTGGTGATGGACAGGGAGGCCTGGTGCACTGTGATTTATGGGGTCGCAAAGAGTCACACACAACTGAGCGACTAAACGGAACTGAAGTACAAATAAGAATAATATAACCCTGAGTCTTCTGTTTTGAAATAATAAATTTATCAAAAAAATGGGGAGAAATAATGTCTATGAAAAATATTAGCCAATGGAACTTAAAATGTTCATATATTGTTTATCTGGCTAGTAACAAGTGTGTGTGTGTGTGTGTGTGTGTGTGTGTGTGTGTGTGTCCCTCAGAGGTGACTGATTCTGAAAACACCTAAAAAAATAAAACTTAAGTTTAAGTTTGCATATATATTGTAAGAAAAGTTAAAGTAATAGAAATTATAGCTAATTTGCCCTTGTATTTAGAAATACTAATAATGTTCTTATTGATTCTTATGTATCAAGCAGGAAAATTAATCAACTGGAATTAACTCTCATAATAAAAATATGAATAAGCTACATGATTGTGAGAAGAAATTTCATATTTCTCAGACTTTGAAATTAAAAAAGAAAATTTATCAGTTAATATGAAATTTACCAAGATAAACAATGCAGGCATCTTTTTCAGGGCATGGACATATTTTTGCAAGGTCTAGCTTTTAAATTCCTAGCAATTTTATTTATATCTACTTTATAAAAGAAAATTATATTTCAAATAACAAAAATAAACTAATGAAAATATTTGTGTAGTCATATAGACTATGGCTACCTCTGATAAAAACTTTACAATTACAGGTGGCATGGATGGCGCTAGTCGTAAGGAACCTGCCTGCTAGTGCAGTGGACCTAAGAGACACGGGTTTGATCCCTGGCGAAAGAAATGGCAACCCACTCCAATATTCCTTCCCGGAAAATCCCATTGATGGAGAAGTCTGGTGGGCTACAGTTTATAGGGTCACAAAAGTCAGACACCATTGAACTCACTTGCTGCTGCTGCTGCTAAGTCACTTCAGTCATGTCCGACTCTGTGTGACCCATAGACAGCAGCCCACCAGGCTCCCTCGTCCCTGGGATTCTCCAGGCAAGAACACTGGAGTGGGTTGCCATTTCCTTCTCCAATGCATGAAAGTGAAAAGTGAAAGTGAAGTCACTCAGTCGTGTCCGACTCTTAGTGATCCCATGGCCTACAACCCACCAGGCTCCTCCGTCCATGGGATTTTCCAGGCAAGAGTACTGGAGTGGGTTGCCATTTCCTTCTCCAAGTTATACTGTACTGGTTTTCAATTAGTTATTTAAAGAAAGAGATGATTTTACATAAGATTACCTAACTCTGGTGCTCTCAGAGTTGCTGAGAAAGATCTAATAATGAACAACCTGTCAAGATAAATTTTAGCTTTTGTAATACAAATATCTTAGCCTTCCTTATTTGTCGTTCTTTCACAGCTATCACTATTGTCATCCCCAAGACTGTAACCATAATTGCAGTTATAAGCAATCCTATGCTTATCCTCTTCCATTTTCCTAAGCCTCTTAATTCCTTAACATTTTTTTCATATTTCTCGTTTCAAAACAGAAAATTAGTTCCCTCTGAATTTTCTGATTCGGTTAGCTATTTCTATTGAGCTCTTTAAAATCATCTGTAATTTTACAGCCTATTTTCGCTGTGTGTATATGAACTAGGAAGCACCCTTTCTTTTGTCAGAGAGCATACTTGGTACACTCTTTAGATCTTTCTCAAGACATGGACTCCTTTTGTTATTCTGGCTTTTTGTGACATTATCCACTTTCTTTCCTTTTTTTCCTGAATACCATCAGTTAGCATATAAATGGACTATTATATCTTACGAAATATTTTGTGTCACTAAAAAATCCTTTCTTATCAACTATTATGTATTTTATACATATACAGAGTAGACATTAATAAAGTAAACTTTCCATTCTCCTCTGCAGAAGTGGTCTACACTTGTGACGTTTACACATTTTTACCTTCCATGGACTTTAATCTTGTCATGATGTTTGAATCCACTGTTAGGTAACCTTATCTCAACTCACAGCAAGCAAGTCTTGTTCTTGGTTAGTTGTCCAGTAATGTGAGTCTCTATTAATGGTGAAAGCTGAGGCTAAGGTGTCATCTTCATTCAAGAAGCCTGGTTCCTTCCTATTTTAAATGTGGAGAACTCAGCCTGCGAGTGAAATGACAATATCCTTACAAGAGAGGAAAAATGGTATTCTGTGATATTCTTAGACTTAACCTGTAAACTGTACTGGCTTTACCCCTCTATTATATAAGAGTTATAAATAACCTCAGATTATGTGAGGAGAGCTTTGGCCTGCACTTATGAAAGCTACAAATGTGGTCTGGAGCATATTTAAGTGAAGTAACTTAGGATCATATGTTCTATGACTAGACATGGTTGAAATTAACTATGATCAAAGTCTTGTTCCTTAATGCTACAGATTATGCTTCCATAATATATTATGGAAGCATAATATGTTATTCCATAACAACCATGTATTCCTAAAATCCTTAAAAAACCTAAGGCCACTTTTATCTATTCATGTGTTCACGTTGCTGCATACATAAACTACTTAAAATTTAGATGGCGTTGCTAATCCACTTGGCTGTCTTCTTGAGATCATTAAAGAATGCCTGTCTTTCCCACTGTCTTCACTTCAGCACTTTTAAAACTTTTATATATTACCTCACAGCAACAGCAATGGTAAGCATCATCCTTCTCATCAGAGGTTATAACCCTGAATATCAGGGCAGAACAGACCAAGATTATGCATCTGGAGCTGCCACCGAGGAATCATTTTAAATTCTATTAATGTAGAACTTCCCCCTCTTTCAATTACTATCACGTAAGCAAAATAAACACAAGACATATAGTAGTGTTTATTCCACCTGTCATAGATGCCATTAGGAAAACTAAATTCATATTCATATTTATGTCATGCTGTTCTTTAAAACAGACATAAAATCACAAAAATAGAAAGGCCATAATTCATTTTTATTTTAAATCCAAGAAAGAAATGTGACATTTTAAACATATGTCTATCACACTTTATTTAGAAATAGATTGACAACGTATGTTTCCCTTAGATTTTTTCTTAAAGAACAAGCCTTTTCCAGTAATACCAAAATTATGCTTAGAAAGTAATAATTTGTTTTAAATAAAGGATCTGATATAGCCTCTCTACCTTCTAACAGAATGTGTAAAGTCAGAGAAAGATTAAAAAAAAAAAAGCACATAACACAATCTTTGGTTGAGACATATAGTTTTGCCTCTATCTGGAAGGAAGAAAATTACTTATTGTAGGTACACTTATGGCTGATTTACGTCAATGTATGGCAAAATGAGTACAGTATTGTAAAGCAAAACAAACTAAAAAAATAAAAATTAATAATAAAAAAAATAAAATAAAATCCTAAAAGAAAAAAAAAAAAAAGAATAGTGAAACTTGGCTGAGAGAAGCAACTGATCACCCATTGTGCTATATGGCAGAGAAAAAGCAAACATTCTAGCATGAAAGAAGGTTAGGAGAATCATTTGTAAATCTGACGTTCTATAACCCAGTGGGGAAATCTTAGACCTGTCCTTCTTCCAGTATTGGTGCTGCATTTTTAAGTAGTCATAGCTACTTGCATCCTCTTTGTTATTAGAACTTTGGATATAACAAGCTGGAAAACAGAATAGCTTAATAAAATGTGGTATAGAATTAATATGGGATATAGTGGAAAATTGACAGCAGGGTACTAATGATAAAATATTGAATACAATTAATTTCCCATAATTAAAACACAAACTTAGGAAAACAGTTCTGAGAGAGAGTAGGGATTGAAATGCTTTATGTTCTAGATTTTCTTTCAAACAGAAAAATAAATTCTCAATATTAAAGACATCCTCATCTAAAGTTAGCAGAATCAAACTAGATACATTTAAACATTGATGTTGGATTGAAAACTATAGACAACACTATTCATGCAAGAAGGAAGGGTTCAACCTACATAGAGTGGACAGAGAAGGACCAAAGGAGATAACCCACATGTCTATGTGAGTCATTAAAACAGAATATAATTCTACACTTTTATGATGATGTAATCTTCAAGCTGGTTTTAGAAAAGGCAGAGGAACCAGAGATCAAATTGCCAACATCCACTGGATCATGGAAAAAGCAGTAGAGTCCCAGAAAAACATCAATGTCTGCTTTATTGACTACGCAAAGCCTTTGACTGTGTGGATCACAATACACTGTGGAAAATTCTGAAAGAGATGAGAATACCAGACCACTTGACCTGCCTCTTGAGAAACCTATATGCAGGTCAGGAAGCAACAGTTAGAACTAGACATGGAACAACAGACTGGTTCCAAATAGGAAAAGGAGTACGTCAAGGCTGTATATTGTCACCCTGCTTATGTAACTTATATGCAGAGTACATCATGAGAAAAGCAGGGCTGGAAGAAGCACAAGTTGGAATCAAGATTGCCAGGAGAAATATCAATAACCTCAGATATGCAGATGACACCACCCTTATGGCAGAAAGTGAAGAGGAACTAAAAAGCTTCTTGATGAAAGTGAAAGTGGAGAGTGAAAAAGTTGGCTTAAAGCTCAACATTCAGAAAACGAAGATCGTGGCATCCAGTCCCATCACCTCATGGGAAATAGATGGGGAAACAGTGGAAACAGTGTCAGAGTTTGTTTTGGGGGGCTCAAGAATCTCTGCAGATGGTGATTGCAGCCATGAAATTAAAGATGCTTACTCCTTGGAAGGAAAGTTATAACCAAACTAGATAACATATTAAAAAGCAAAGATATTACTTTGCCAACAAAGGTCCATCTAGTCAAGGCTATAGTTTTTCCAGTGGTCATGTATGGATGTGAAAGTTTCCCTGTGAAGAAAGCTGAGCACTGAAGAATTGATGCTTTTGAAATGTGGTGTTGGAGAACACTCTTGAGAGTCCCTTGGACTGCAAGTGGATCCAACCAGTCCATTCTGAAGGAGATCAGCCCTGGGTGTTCATTGGAAGGACTGATGCTAAAGCTGAAACTCCAGTACTTTGGCCACCTCATGCAAAGAGTTGACTCATTGGTAAAGACTCTGATTCTGGGAGGGATTGAGGGCTAGAGGAGAAGGGGATGACAGAGGATGAAATGGCTGGATGGCATCACTGACTCGATGCACATGAGTTTGGGTGAACTCTGGGAGTTGGTGATAGACAGTGAGGCCTAGCGTGCCCTGATTCATGGGGTCGCAAAGAGTTGGACATGACTGAGTGACTGAACTGAACTGAACTGATCTGAATAGAAACAAAAGAAGTCTAACAAGATACCATATGACACAAGATAACAAGATAACAAGATACCATATGAAAATTTTATACTAAAACCTCAAATTTAGATCAACAATCCTCAAAGTACATTTTTCTCAAATTAAATAGAAAATAAAGAAATTGTTTATTATCCTAATAGGAAAAAATATTTTGCTTGTTTTATGAAACTGAAGCAGGTTATCAGCAAAAATTCTACAAATAATAAATGCTGGGAAGGGTGTGAAGAAAAAGGAACACTCTTATACTGTGGGTGGGAATGTAAATTGGTGCAGCCATTATGAAAAACAGTATGGATCTTCCTTAAAAAGCTAAAAACCATATGAACCTGAAATAGCACTGCTGAGAGTATATCTGGAGAACACTATAATTTGAAAAGATACATGCACGTCCATGTTCATTGAAGCATCATTTATAATAGCCAAGACATACCTAAATGTCTATATATGTGTGTTTATTATGCATGTGTGCTCACTAGTGGTAGTGAATTATCTGCCTGCCAATGCATGAGATGCAGGAGATGCGGGTTTTATCCTGGTTTGTTCAGGAAGAGAACATCTGCAGTGATTCTGGAGCCCAAAAAATGAAGTCTGACACTGATTCCACTGTTTCTCCATCTATTTCCCATGAAGTGATGAGATCGGATGCCATGATCTTTGTTTTCTGAATGTTGAGCTTTAAGCTAACTTTTTCACTCTCCACTTTCACTTTCATCAGGAGGCTTTGTACTTCCTCTACACTTTCTGCCATAAGGGTGTGTCATCTGCATATCTGAGGTTATTGAGATTTCTCCGGGCAATCTTGATTCCAGCTTGTGTTTCTTCCAGTCCAGCGTTTCTCATAATGTACTCTGCTTATAAGTTACATAAGCAGGGTGACAATATACAGCCTTGATGTACTCCTTTTCCTCTTTGGAACCAGTCTGTTGTTCCATGTCCAGTTCTAACTGTTGCTTCCTGACCTGCATACAGGTTTCTCAAGAGGCAGGTCAAGTGGTCTGGTATTCCCATCTCTCTCAGAATTTTCCACAGTTTATTGTGGCCCACATAGTCAAAGGCTTTGGCATAGTCAATAAAGCATAAATCAATGTTTTTCTGGAATTCTCTTGCTTTTTCCATGATCCAGTGGATGTTGGCAATTTGATCTCTGGTTCCTCTGCCTTTTCTAAAACCAGCTTGAACATCTGGAAGTTCATGGTTCACGTACTGCTGAAGCCTGGCTTGGAGAATTTTGAGCATTACTTTACTAGCATGTGAGATGAGTGCAATTGTGCGGTAGTGTGAGCATTCTTTGGCATTGCCTTTCTTTGGGATTGGAATGAAAACTGACCTTTTCCAGTCCTGTGGCCACTGCTGAGTTTTCCAAATTTNTGGCTTGGAGAATTTTGAGCATTACTTTACTAGCATGTGAGATGAGTGCAATTGTGGGGTAGTTTGAGCATTCTTTGTCATTGCCTTTCTTTGGGATTGGAATGAAAACTGACCTTTTCCAGTCCTGTAGCCACTGCTGAGTTTTCCAAATTTGCTGGCATATTGAGTGCAGCACTTTCAGATGAGTGCATCATCTTTCAGGATTTGGAATAGCTCAACTGGAACTCCATCACCTCCACTAGCTTTGTTCCTAGTGATGCTTTCTAAGGCCCACTTGACTTCACAGTCCAGGATGTCTGGCTCTAGATGAGTGATCACACCAACGTGATAAAAACAGAAAGCAGAATATGCCACATTACCAGTAAATGGGCTAATTTCTCTACTCTTTTGCTTTGGACAGTAGTCTATTTGCCTGTATATCTTCTTCACTATGACTTATAAGCTTATGAATAGAAAAATATGTAAGTCCTGACAGATATCTTCTCTGCTTACAAAAGACATCTACTTCTAATTATGCATAAACATTCATTTAATAAACATTTTTTTGTCTTCACAGGCAAGAAACTGGATTAAAGTCATTTTAAGAGCATTTGTTAAATCTCCGTGCTGGATATGTGTATACCAGATAACCTAAACATTTTCTTTAGTATTTGAAAACTGCTAGTCTAGAAATTGTGACCTCCATGCTAAAATAATTTTATTTTCTACCTTAGCATTGTTAATCTAGTTGAAGATGATAATGTTCTAACAGAAAATTCCCCTCTAGTGAAGAGGAAATCCTAATTTTTAAAAACAAAAGAACTTCATAAATTACTTAAATTCTCTAATTTGCTAGATTTTGAACAAGTCCTTCTTGGTACCTCTTAACTTTCAAGATTACTGAATGCCAAAGTTAATACTAGATATTAGATTATAAGATGCCTATAGTATCCCAAGAAGTCAAAATCAATGCAATTAAATGTGTTGGGCTAGAAGATCTTGATGACTACTGCAAGTGAGGTCAAGAAAAATGCCCATGAGGCTCTAGAAACATTTTCTTTTTTTGTGTTTAAAAAAAGTAAATGTTGCCCCCAAAGATTTTGTTGAACATGCATTCTAATATATTATAAAATGTATATTTTTGAAGAAACTTAGTATACAAAACAATTTCAAGTGCCAAGTAATTATAATGTCACCAACAGTTTCATGGTTTCTTTCATAATAAATATGTCTGGAAAGATGATACATTTTAAAGAAGAAATATTATTCCTTTTAGAAGTTCTAATTTAAACAGACTAAAGAAAAATGGTATAACAGCAGTTATTATACATAAGTTATTCATAATAATTAGCAGCTGTGATGTATTAACACATAAAGGCTCCATTCCTAAGCCCCCAAAGGCCAGATTTCACCAACAGTTGAGATTGGTACAGTGAAATGAATCTTTTTTAGCAACCTTCTATGTAACAGGCACCTACAGCAGGGATAATGCATTGATGGATAAGCTCCTATTCATGAAACTGATAGTCTACTGAGGAGGACAGACACTCAACAAAGGTGGGACTATTATAATCAGGGGTTCAAGGAACTGTGAGAGACAAATCTGATTATTTTAGAGGTGTGGAGACCACGACGAGCACCTACACGCTTTTGTCTTCTGTCCCACTGAGTAAGAATATTCCATCCCAATTTGCCTCACCAAGATCAGAAATGTGCTCAGTCTGTGGCCCACATCAAAGGCTACAATTACGCTTCTTCTCTTCTGCTCTCTTTCTAGAGGGGTGGATCTTGCTGCAGCTGGTTCAGGGCATTGGTCACCCCTGGTCAACACGGTGTCATCTCTGATCTGGTACCTCTCCTCAGGAGGATTCAGGAGTGGGGCCCATAATCTTTGCACCATGTTCCCAATAGAATCAACAGACCCAACCACCTTCACTAGTGGTTTTAGACTATTCTTCTTCGGTAGTAAGCAGAGCTGGCCTGTGAGTGTTGTGATCACACTAGTTAACTACAGTTACCTGACTCTATTCATCTACAAATAAAATTCCCCTTATCGTTATTCAGTTGCTCAGTTGTGTCCGACTCTTTGGGACCCCATGGACTGCAGCACACCAGGCTTCCCTGTCCTTCCCTACCCCCTGGAGTTTGCTCAGACTCATGTTCATTGAGTCACTGATGCCATCTCATCCTCTGACATCCCCTTCTCCTCATGCCCTCAACCTTTCCCAGCATCAGGGTCTTTTCCCCTGAGTTGGCTCTTCCAATCTGATGGCTAAAGTGTTGAAGCTTCAGCTTTAGCATCAGTCCTTCCAATGAATATTCAGGGTTGATTTCCTTTAGGACTGACTGGTTTGATCTCTTTGCAGTCCAAGGGACTCTCAAGAGTCTTCTCCAGCACCACAGTATGAAGGCATGAGTTCTCGGAACTCAGTATTTTTTACTGTCCACCTCTCATATCTGTACATGACTGTTGGAAAAACCATAGCTTTGACTGTACAGATCTTTGTAGGCAAAGTAATGTCTCTTCTTTTAAATAGGCTGTCTAGGTTTGTCACTGCCCTACTGAACTTTAAACTCAAAAATACATGTAACATGTAGAAACAAGGTTGCCGCATGAACAGATGTGCACCTGTACTGTAAAGCTTCTCTTTTTTAAATCCTCACCCTAGAAAACATATTCCAAGTTCTAGAATATCAAATGATTCAGAAGACTGTCCTGAAGACCATATTTTAATAGCATGAGAAGAAAGCAGGCTACAAAAAAACAAGGATGATGCAATTGACCCTGCTCACTCCACTTCTTAAGATCCAGTCCTGATTATCACAGGTCCTCCCTTGGGGTCAGCTCAGACTTAGTATATTTCTGGATCCATCATCAAAGGTTATTAACTATTCCTTAACACCTGGTACAAAAGTCCATCTTTCTGAGGTTACCTTAGCAAAAACAAACAAAAAAGAGTGAAATAAATCAAAACTTGATTTCTCGTCCCTGGGATTATACAGCTGCCAGCTGGTGGCTTTAAATTCTTAGGTGGTCAGTATCCTCCTGTGTAAGATACAGACAAAAGAATATTTTAGAAGTTTTAAATTAACAACGACAAAAATGTTGGAAAACGAATAAGCATTTACCCTACTCTATCACACAGACACTCTTAGCAATTAAAAAAAAAAAAAAGATTAAGTGAGAAATGAAGAAAACAAAAGGGAAAACCGGAAAAAAGGAAACAAAAATAGAGAAAGGAGGAAGATCAAGAGAAAAGCAAAAGGTATGTAAGGTTAAGTAGAAGCACTGATCACTATTTGATTTACAGTCTACACCAACTACCTAGCCTATGTGCTTTTCTGTTAAGCAAGATGCATCTAAACACCGACTTGTTTGAAAATGAGCAAGTAGGACAAGGTATTTCTAGAACAAGTAAATTTATACTCAGAAATTTCACAGTTTCTATCAAATTCCTTTTCAATCTGATAGCTAAGGCTCCTATGAAAGTACTTCAGCTCCTGAAAGCCCAAGCAAAAGCAAAAAAAAATAACAGAATATAACACTGATTCAGCTGAGTCGAGGATTACCAGGACAGGTGAGAGTAACATTTTACTAACAGAGTGAACAATGTATTGCTTTGAGTTTTGCCTCAGTAACACCAAACATTCAGATACTGGGGGGAAAAAAAAGGCAGTGAATAAAACTGTTCATCCTCAAACTTGGACCTCATGTAGATTTAGTCTGTTTCAATTAGTTTTTTTAATGTGTCTGAATTTATATACGTATATGAACTCAGGAAAGATTTTCTTACTCAGATTGTTCGCTTACACAGTTTCTCACTTATTTGGCCAGATACAATATACTCTCTTAATAAAAAATCATAGTCAAACATTCTTTTGCAGCTTTTATACTAACACTTACGTTTACCCAACATTTACTCAGCAATTCAAAATCCAAACCACACTAAAAAGTATGTATATGAACCTTATTACTCAATCTTATGCATTCAATATAGTTTCAATTTGACTGCCTTTTAGTGTATAAGGAACCACTCAGCTTGATTCTTTTGGGTTCAAAATTCCATAAATTTTAAATGAGGCAAGTAAAAAGAGGTGGAGAGGTTTATAACTCCATTTCTCATGGTTCCAACAATAAAAGAACATGCCTCATGTGTACTTAAAAATACATGATGTGCTGCAAACCTAACTCAAAAATTTCTTTCTTGACCATGGTCTACTCCCCAAATGAAGCCACATATTCCCCGTCTCTCTATTTCTGCATCCTCTTGATAAATTCACAAACTCATTGTCAGTTTCCTCTTTGTATTACAGAGACTAGTTCATTAGCATAGCAGAGTACTTATAATTATCGGGGGTAAACACAGGACAATAAAAATAAAAATCATGTTAAGAGCCGTAATAGCCAAGAGATTTAACTTTTCAACCAGGAAAAGCTAAGGCTCTGAATCTGATGCAACGGCTCCTTGAAGTGCACAAACATAATTAGCCTTGGGAATACCTAGATTAAGACCATGCCAAAAAAAAAAAAAAAAGACCATGCCAAGCTCTTTTAATGAATTATATCAAGAAACATAGTAGCCTTCTCTGCCTCAAAGAACACTGTGGTCCATTTCACGGGAGCTCAGAGTCTGCATAACTGCTCTTGGTGACTCCATCCCCCTCCTGCAAGTGCAGGAGCAGGGCGTCAGCTGACAATTCACAGCCAACAGTGGCAGAAACACCTGTTGGAAGCAGGGTGCCTTCCCAGCGGGGCTGCTCTTTGAGAAGCCAGGCTGCCTGAGTCCTGTGCCTATTGAGCTGGGAGCAGAGTTTTTGTTTTTTTTTTTTTAATGACTTTCTAAAAATCAGGTAGAAACTGGTTTTCTCTTCAAAAGATGTCATATTCTCATAGAAAAGCAAATTATCGTCAATAAAATTAGTTGTGTGACCTCAGGCAAGTCACTCAGGCCTCTCTCAGACTAGGTCTCTTATCTGTAAAATAGAGAAGTGTTAGGCACTCAGTTGTATCCTACTCTTAGTGACCCCACGGACTGTAGCCTGTCAGGCTCCTCTGTCCATGGAATTCTGCAAGCAAGAATACTGGAGTGGGTAGCCATTCCTTTCTCCAAGGGATCTTCCTGACCCAGGGATCAAACTTGGGTCCCCTGAATTGCATGCAGATTCTTTACCATCTAAGAGACCCCATGGATTATAGCCTGCCAGGCTCTTTTGTCCATGGAATTCTCCAGGCCAGAATACTGCAGTGGGTAACCGTTCTCTTCTTCAGATTTTCCCAACCCAGGAATCGAACCCAAGTCTCCCTCACTGTATATTCTTTACTGTCTGAGCCACCAGGGAAGCCCAAAATAGAGAAGATGATGCCTATATGTCACAGGGGAACTCTACAGCAGCCAGCCCTATGCCTAGCATAAAAGCAAGTGCCCCCAAGCCTCTTCTTTCCCTACCCCTCCTCCTCTCAATAAAAAAGGAAAAGGCAACAGCAAGTAACTAAATAACTTATTACATTTCAAGTTTAGACTCAATCATCTCTACTTTCAAAGCTACAACCTTGAAACCTTTACTGTTTCCCGTCAACAACAACATATATTGATATATAGTCAGGGTTTCAGAATTTCAAATTGAAATCTAACCTTCCTGTTCTACAGAATCTATAGATGTTGCCCAGAGAGATAAAGGACTTCCCTTTCATCAGTTATCATACATTGATTCAGTAGCAGAACTTAAGCTAGAAAAGTATGTGTGGAATAATAAAACAGAGATGCTTTTTCAAAATACGTTTTTCAAAAGTCAAACCTGAGCCTCTGTGACCCATTGTGCAAATACTCCCTTTGGCGAAAAACTGCAACTATGATTAATTTCATTTTGAGGGTATTTCTTATATCCCGTTTGGTAGTGTTGGCTTTCAAGCACTTTTTCTTGCTGTTCTCCACCTTCTGTTCTCCTTCCTTTCCTTAATTTCTTTTCCAGGGTAAAAATCTACCACTCTATTGGAGATTACTATAAATTTGGGAATCAAAAAAATATATATATTTAAAATGTGTCCTTTAAAAAAACAAAAGATATCTCTTAAACAATTCATATCTCTCAATATCTAGATAAATTCCTCAAGACAGCAGTCTCTTTTGAAACTTTTAATTCTCAAACTTTGATTGTGTCCTGTTACATGTCAGGCTCTCTTATCCACATTGTCATTAAATCATCACAGTTATAATAATATTCTTATTCTAAGATGGTATACAAACATAATTTCCTCTATTACTATTGTAATGCTGAATTACTTTACTTTTTTAACACAGTAACATAGTTAACATGTTCACATATTATGTACAGTACAAGAAAATTCAACAATTACAAGTATACAACTACTGAGAGAAGCCCTCTTAGCCACTATGTGATTTAGCTTTCCTCTTCTGTAAAGAGAAAACTAGGTACTTTCACCTAGTACCCTCACATAGCTGGTAAAGAAGCTAAAAGTAAAATAATCAAAGCTGACAGCAAAAAACACAGGTCCCAAACTTGTTAGGTTCCTGAGCTACCCTCAATCTATAAGCAAAGTACAGATTTGAAAACAAGGAGTAGCCCTGTCTATCATTTAACAGGCAACTGAAAAATGACTTTCTTAATTGCAGGTCCAAGGGTGAGAGCCTCTTTTTCACAAAAGGTATGAATAAACACCAGCATCAGGTCAGTCAGAGTTGTCCTGGTCTCAGTGGTATCCTAAGCTCATGACTCAAATTCCCAGCAGGCTTCTAGTTGAGTATTTCTTGAAACTCTAGGCTTAGTCACACAGTGACCTGGAATTTAAGGCAAATAAGGGTCTCTTCCTTCCATCCTTAAAAATATTTTTGCTGAAGGACACCAAGCTAAAGAGGCGAGATGGGTCTAGAGCTTTTTAGAGCTTTTACTCTTTGAGGTGTACCAAGTTAAAAAAAACTGGGGAGAGTGAACGATCTAGCTTTGAATTTCAAACATAGCTCTTGACTGTCAAAGAAACAAGTTCATTTCCAAGTTTATTAACAAAATGCTTTTTTTTTTTTTTTTAACTCCAGTGTTATTTATCCAAAGAGGAATGAAAGAAGGATGAAAGGAAGAAAAGGGAGGGAGGGAGGGAGGGAAGGATGAATGTTGGGAGGAAGAGCAGGAAAGAGGCTGGCTGGCTGGCTGGATAGATGGACGGATGCATGGATGTCACAGGCATCTTCCTAGGAAAAGTTTCAACATATTCTGGAGTTCTTCTTGAATNAATGAAAGAAGGATGAAAGGAAGAAAAGGGAGGGAGGGAGGGAGGGAAGGATGAATGTTGGGAGGAAGAGCAGGAAAGAGGCTGGCTGGCTGGCTGGATAGATGGACGGATGCATGGATGTCACAGGCATCTTCCTAGGAAAAGTTTCAACATATTCTGGAGTTCTTCTTGAATTTATTTTGATCAAAAAACATGTAAATAAAATTTCTTTAAGAAGTAATTATCCATACATTATCTTCAATAATAATTTACCTTAAAATCTGGTTTAGTTAAAAAAAAAAATCTTAGTAATACTAAGTAAATACAATGGGGTACTTTTTCCCATAACTTCAAAGAGTAATTTTTTCTACATTTCTGAGTTATCTATCTTCTGAATCCTTCAAATCCATTCCTCATCACTCTTAGAGCTCTAGGCTAAATGTTATCCTTAGCATGGTTCAAGATAGTAATTTTAACAAAATTTTAACATGGTGGTAAGACTAACATATTTACCTTTTCCTCATTCTTGTTCTCAATGTTTTATGAATATAAGAAAAATTACATGTTTCACCATAATAATGTCCTAAAACATCAATTTTTTTTTTATAATTCTTTGTAATATTTGCGAGATTGTGTAGGGACCAATTGGAATTTTAAGGTTCAAAGTACAGAGTATGTCATATAACAGTGACAACAATTAGTATATCATCCTGCTTCCCTGGGGGCTCAGATGGTAAAGAATCCACCAGTGCAGGAGACTGGGTTTTAATCCCTGAGTAGGGAAGACATCCCCCCTTCCCTCCTCACCACCCCCGGAAGAAAGAAAAGACAACCCACTGCAGTACTCTTGCCTGGAGAATCCCAGGGACAGAGGAGCCTGGTGGGCTATAGTCCATGGGGTTGCAAAGAGTCGGACACGACTGAGCAGCTAACACACACACACACACACACACACACACACTTATCTAAATAACCTATATTTATCATGAAAAATTAAAATTACTCTTCATATCTGTAGCAAAATAAAAGGGAATGTCTCTTCTAAACAAACTCTACTTTTTAGAACTCTAAAAATTCAATTTGAACATTACATTTCAAGGAACAAAAAAACAACAGATGGACATCTATATTACAGTTCACAAAAAAAAAAACCCTGATAAGGTTTCAGAGGTCTCTTTGGTCCCAATTTTCCCCCTACCCTTGAATCACCAGATAATGTGCTTAAAGAAAGCATTCTTTCTGGGGCTATTTACATGAAGTTATCCTTATCAGCAATCTCATGAAAGAATTCTCCAGTTATACCACCCAAACCTCAGCACTTTCTTTTCTATGTTTAATAAGACCCCTGGAAAACCCCATATCTCAAAAGAATAAAGACAACATGGTCTATTTTTAATTCATTTCCTTCAAAATAAACTATTACTCCCTAGGTCCTGTTTCTATGCTGGCATCCAATTTTGACCTTCCACTTTATAGATATATTTAAGAGACATTCAAACACAGTGTGCACACGCACAAGTGGGGAACTTGCCATTTCTCCCTCTCAAACCACCACTATTTATATAATATTGCTGCCCTCATAAAAGGGACTCCATTACCATCAGCAATTCATGTCCCTGCTTCAGTACCAGATGCAAAACAGGATACAGAAACAAGATCTCTCTACTTCATTTACTTTTTTTTTTTCATTCCAACCTCTGGATATAATCCTCAGTTCCATGCCATTGGCCTGCTTCATCATCTGACACTCTCAATTTTTACCTTCTCAAGTCTTAGTGACCCTCCTGGAGTAATATTGTGTCAATCCTGATTAGTGTGTCAATCTAAGTATTACAGAATGAGTTTGCTCATTTTCCCCTCTGTCAGTCCCCTCACAAAACTGCCACTTAAGGAAATGCATCTTGAACAATTCGCCAAATCAAACTCATGATCCTGAAAGTGCCTCCAAGCACCACCCCGCCCTATTCTGTTCAGAGCGTCTCTTTGACTTTTCCAGAGTAATCAAAAGTTGCTTTTCATAAAAATATTTCTCTAGTTGGACATCGGATACAAAGGGCTTTGTTAGAACAGCAAAATGCTTTTCTCCCCAGTCTGCACCCATGGAACACTAAACCACTATGAAACCAAACCACAACAGAACCCACCCTCATTGTGCGTCAGCCACGTGAAGGGGCATCTGGAAAGAACACAAGTGTAAAGAACCTTCATGCCAACACAGCCAAGAAGCAAAGCTACAAATGAAGGCAAAGTTAATGGGAAAAAAACACCCACAGATGTAGAAGCTACTCGTGTTAAAGAAGGAGACAAGAGAGCCGGAAAGCAGTAAGGAGAGAGGGAGGTGGGGTGAAGACCAACTGGAATGCTTCCATCTATACTTTAAAACCTGACTGTATCTGGAAATCTAAAGTTTGAAAAGCAAAACTCAGCCTATCACAATTTAATGAGAACAACTTTTTTCTTGATAAAAATGAGCTGTTTCGAACTTATGTGGGGCAAAGTTATTTTTTAAACCTGATTCACAAAGCTATCATTGCTCTTTCAGCACACTTAAAAATGACCTTTTAAGTTTCTTAACAATGGTCAAGTTTTAAAACCTAATCCCTTTAACATCATATATCCTAAGCCACTCTGATTTAAACCTACTTCGGTGCCATCTTCCAGTATCAGTTTGCAATGGAATCTGTACAATTAATAATAACCTTCCTCCTTCTCATCTTTTTAGGGAGCCAAGAATGACAAATCTCCTTATCTCCCTATTTGCGCCATTAGACTGACATATTTTGCCTCATCTGTCACCTTCCATAAAATTCTGCTTTCAGATATGAGTTAATTCATTTTTAGTTGTCCTCGATGTTATAAAATACTGAAGAATTAATACAGTGCTCTAGTTTTCTCTGTTCAACTGGTATTTAATTAAAGATCTTGGAGGCCATCTTTCTCTCGGGTTACACCATTTAAAGGAATGTTACTTCCTCCCTGGACAATGTGCTAAACCACAACAGAGCTATCTTCTTAAGGTCTCCCATCCTCCCATTTAACAGATTGTTTCACTATGTAAAAACTACCAGCAGGACAGACTGCCACTGTATTTCACAGTGATGCTACTTTTCACATCTCTGAACTGCAACTTTACTATAGCCTACCTTCTCTCTTACCTTTAAAGTTTCCAGAATTTCTGGAGTTCTGATGCCCTTACATTTTTATTTGATCATTGCTTTTGTTTCACTTGAACCTCAAAAAAGTCCTAATGGTATTAAATTGTAAGATGTCTTGAATCTCTGGTAAAAATGCATAGAGTCTTTAAGCAATCAGAGCTACCGAAGGCACAGACACAAAATTTCTTAAAAGTCTTCTGAATTAATATCTTTTGGCGAATAGCCCACTTAACCTGGTATGTCATCATTTTCTATTGTAAAGGTAGCATGCATAATTTAAACTGGCACCTGCTATTTACCACGCAAATAATCATCCTCTTGGATGACCTTTTGAAAGTTAGCATTTCTTAATAATTCTTTGTCTGTATCAGAACCACAAGAGGCATGTCCATTTAAGCAAACTTCAGGAGCAATAAACTAACAAACAGACTCTAGGTGGTGGTATAGGTTATTTTTTATCATCATGTTTTGCTCTTAAAAAAACTGCAAGAGTCAGAGGAGCCTTCAGTCTCTTTTATTGATGTCTTTTTACTGCAAACTTATACCATTTTAGGGTGGACAATTAGTAAAAGTTTGGAGACCCACACAGGAAGTGGTCCAAGCATTAAACCTGGTTTTCAACTACCTCAAAGGCACTGTAGAGAGCGCACTGGAGTAAAACCAACAATGAGGAGTCCTCCTTTTTGTTTGTTTTTCATAAGTATTTTATTCATGCTCCTAGGGCAGTTTCAAGGCTTAAGTGTGGAAATAGGTCTTTCCCCACCAGAGTGTAGGAAACAGATTAAAGTAACAATCCTGCAGCCCGCAGGATAATGGCTGTCCCACTGGAATCTTCTTTGTCTTTAGGAACTAATTTCAAGCAGAGAAAAGTTAGCACTGGTGATGAAGCCACTACTCTCTGAAACCAGTTAAACCCAAACCACATTACCAAACCGCTGGGCAAAACCAGAGCAACTTACTTCAAAGCTGAAAACATTTCAACATACTCTAGGCAGCAACCCATAGTTTGGTGCCAGGCAGAGGAAGCACCATTTGTTTAAAAAGTCCACTTATCTCACAGTCTCTTCAACAACAAAGGTGGCAAACTAGTGATTAACCATTGAAGAATCACATCGGGAATGCCACCCACATGCTAAAGTCATGAATCGCTAATAAGCAGTTCAATGCAATTCATAACTTTAAAGAATGAATTACCAAAGCCCTCTGCTTCACAAATCATTCCCTCACCAAACGTAAAAAACAACCATCATCTGTAACTCCACAACCATTTTTTACTTCACCCTATGGACTCTCTTCCTCTAAGAACAGTCTCCCCCACCCCCCCTCCCCGCNGTGTGGTAGTTTGAGCATTCTTTGGCATTGCCTTTCTTTGGGACTGGAATGAAAACTGACCTTTTCCAGTCCTGTGGCCACTGCTGAGTTTTCCAAATTTGCTGGCATATTGAGTGCAGCACTTTCACAGCATCATCTTTCAGGATTTGAAACAGCTCAACTGTAATCCCATCACCTCCACTACCTTTGTTCATAGTTATGCTTTCTAAGACCCACTTGATTTCACATTCCAGGATGTCTGGCTCTAGATTAGTGTTCACACCATCATGATTATCTGGGTCGCGAAGGTCTTTTTTGTACAGTTCTTCTGTGTATTCTTGCCACCTCTTCTTAATATCTTCTGCTTCTGTTAGGTCCAGACCATTTCTGTCCTTTATCGAGCCCATCTTTGCATGAAATATTCCCTTGGTAACTTCAATTTTCTTGAAGAGATCTCTAGTCTTTCCCTTTCTGTTCTTTTCCCCTATTTGTTTACACTGGTCACTGAAGAAGGCTTTCTTATCTCTCCTTGATATTCTTTGGGTCTCTGCATTCAGATGATTATATCTTTCCTTTTCTCCTTTGCTTTTTGCCTCTCTTCTTTTCATAGCTATTTGTAAGGTCTTCCCAGAGAGCCGTTATCCTATTGAGGGTAGAAATGCAAAAATATATCAGAAATCCATTATTTATGAAAATAATTCATTGTACATAATTATGTTTAAGGTGACATAATAAGTAAATGCATAGTTTCCATTCTCCAGGCAAGAACACTGGAAAGTGAAGTGGCTCAGTCATGTCTGACTCTTTGCGACCCCTGGACTATAGCCTACCAGACTCCTCTGTCCATGGGATTCTCCAGGCAAGGATACTGGAGTGGGTTGCCATTTCCTTCTCCAGGGATCCCAACCCAGGGATCGAACACAGGTCTCCTGCATTGCAGGCAGACAATTTACTGTCTGAGCCACCAGGGAAGCCCAAGAATACTGGAGTGGGTAGCTATTCACTTCTCCAGGATATCTTCCTGACCCACGAATCAAATCTCCATCTCCTGCACTGCAGGCAGATTCTTTGCTGTCTGAGCTACCATGGAAGCCCACTTAATATTATGGGTTTATTCATTCTCAGTGTGACATTTCTTTGATTTTAACATTTCAATTAAAGAATACCTTGAAACTTTTTAAAATAAAATATATTTTGATAAATATTGTAGTGTCTTGAGTAGCTCTGCAATGGTGAAAGATATATTAAGGCTTACTTTTATTTGGGTAGGTACCTGCTACATGTCATAAGAATTGAATGGAATTATAAGAAATCTCTCTTTACCCCCAAATCTGGATATCTCAAAACTTTCCAAATATGGACATTTTTATTTCATAATTTCTGCCCTATATACTATAGAGCTGAATCCTTTACAAAATTTTTCAGACTGTGGATAGGCTCTTATGCAGAAAACATATGTTTCACTTCCACATTTACTTGATTACTTAAACTTATTAAATATATATTATTTCACTAGTAGTTAAACATAAAAGTAAATAGCATTGAATCGTAAAAGGGATGTTTTGGTAAAACTCTAGAAAGAATGGAAAGAGTAGTGATTACCAGGAGTTGGGACTGGGGCAGAAGAGGGGATGGACAGGTAGAGCATAGGAAATATTTAGGGTAATGAAATTTTCAATTCAGTTCAGTCGCTCAGTCGTGTCCGACTCTTTGCGACCCCATGAATCGCAGCATGCCAGGCCTCCCTGTCCATCACCAACTCCTGGAGTTCACTCAGACTCACGTCCATCAAGTCAGTGATGCCATCCAGCCATCTCATCCTCTGTTGTTCCCTTCTCCTCCTGACCCCAAACCCCTCCCAGCATCAGAGTCTTTTCCAAGGAGTCAACTCTTCGCATGAGATGACAAAAGTACTGGAGCTTCAGCCTCAGCATCATTCCTTCCAAAGAAATCCCAGGGCTGATCTCCTTCATAAAGGACTGGTTGGATCTCCTTGCAGTCCAAGGGACTCTCAAGAGTCTTCTCCAACACCACAGTTCAAAAGCATCAATTCTTCAGCGCTCATAGTCCAACACTCACATCCATACACGATCACTGGAAAAACCAGAGCTTTGATGAGACGGACCTTTGTTGGCAAAGTAATGTCTCTGCTTTTGAATATGCTATCTAAGTTGGTCATAACTTTTCTTCCAAGGAGTAAGCCTCTTTAAATTTCATGGCTGCAGTCACCATCTTCAGTGATTTTGGAGCCCCAAAAAATAAAGTCTGACACTTTTCCCCATCTATTTCCCATGAAATGATGGGACTGGATTCCACGATCTTCGTTTTCTGAATGTTGAGCTTTAAGCCAACTTTTTCACTCTCCACTTTCACTTTCATCAAGAGGCTCTTTAGTTCCTCTTCACTTTCTGCCATAAGGGTGGTGTCATCTGCATATTTGATGTTATTGATATTTCTCTCAGCAATCTTGATTCCAGCTTGTGTTTCTTCCAGTCCAGCATTTTATATGCTACTAATATGTTAGGTGAATGATAAATCTAATATAACTATACAATACAACAAATAAGTTCTAAACTCTTGACATTAATTATGAATAACACCTTAATACTCTTTCATCATTTGTAAGAAAAGTACTGAACCAATGTAAGTCATCACTAACAGGGAAAACTGAAGAGGATGGGAAAAATTGTACATAAGAACTCTCTCTACTTTGTATTCAGTGTCTCTATAAACTTGAAATTGCTCTAAGCAATAAAGTTTGTTAATTAGTCTATAAAAGTTTTTAGAAGAGATGGGGCTTTTCCCATTGAACAGGACTAACCATTCAGTTACGGATTCTATTCACAATACCCAACAGATGGTGATTCAAGCACAGCTTAGAAACACAAAGTGAAGGAGCCTATTCCCTTTAGGAATTGACTAATTTACTTTTCCACATATCTGATCATTTGTACTTCATTCCCCCGCCCCTCTCCTCATTATTATTGTGCATATACTTAACCTTCTGGAAATTCCCTTTGAACTAAATAGTGAAGCAATATATAACTTGATTTGTGACCTTCTTACAGACACACACTCCTCTTAGACTACATAAATATGCTCTTCCTCAAATTTTCCCTAAGCAGAAATTATAAAAGTGCTTATGTTGCAAAGTGATCCTTTGAATTCAAAATAAATATATTTCAGATGTTAACAAAGAAATTACTTAAGTAAATTGGTGCTAAAGGTTTATATGTTAGATATCGGGTTTGGTATTTGATCAATGTGGTAAAGTTGGAGAATTAGAATATATCAAGTTTAGTAGAAAGATGCATTGCACTGAACATTTCACCTTAAGCCCATATTTTATTATTAAAAGTATTTTTTTTATCATTAGCTGAAAACAATCAAGAAGAAACAGTAGCTACTCTAATGTGAATAATTTCTCCTAGGACTGTAACTTATTTTTAAAACTTGCCCAGTTTGGATGCTGTTATTTTACTTTTTGCCGACTGACTAACTTCCTCTCTACACAACATCTATTCTCATACTCAATAATATTTTAGCCACTTAGGAAAGAGCATTAGTTCTTTCAGGCCTCTAATGAATATTTCAGTTTCTTTGTTCATATCAAAATCTCTTATTCTTTCATTTATTATTTTAATAATGATGCCTCTATCTATCCCAGAATCAATAAAATTATATCTTTAAAGCACATTTTTTTGAGTTGTTTCACACTAGATTTTAACCCTTCAGTTAAAGTTTAAAAGAAAGCAATTAATTCACATAATGGCTCTAATATAAAAGACAAAAGGAAACGTGTCTGGAAATGTTTGAAAGATAATATTAGTTCTATTTTATTATATTTTAATTCAGGGAGATCATAAAGAAAACTACAGCATTCTTTGCTTTAAAATGACTTCAAATTATATCTATAATTACACTTTTCTCTTGCAATATCATAGAAAGATATTGGGAATAATAATTATTTTTAAATATAGAAATTATACTCAAATATCATTAAAGAAAAACAGAAATTATATATTTAATGCTCAGTAATTTGGAGATTAAGATATGCATAATTTTATATAAACATAAAGCTAAATTAATTTCAAAGGCTTCTTAGTTTGAAATTACTTCTGTGGGCTTTCTTCAGTTTTTCAATATTTAATTTCTCAATTTATCTTTTAAATTCCATATCACTTTCACCTGTCAAGACATAGAAAAATATATTACTATATAAGATTAATTACTATCCATACCCTTAGTAAAAAATCAGTTGCCTATATGTTTTCCTATCTGTGTGTCAGAAATTTTCATAAGCTTCTTAAGCCAAATCATATTAGAGAGAACAGGTTTCAAGTAACTCTCAGGGACATGAATTGGGATCCTGGAGCAAGATGTGGGATGGAGTAGATCTATAAGGATTAAAAATATATTATCAGTCACAGAACTGAGGTACTTTCCTTCCAAGCTTAGTTCCCAAATTGTCTTCTAACATAAACAAGTTTTATTTTGCTGACATTTATTTAATGCAAGATGTACGAACATAAGCTATTTCCATTGTTTCCTATGTGTTAACAACAATCTATAAAAATATACATTTATAAACATATACAGTCCATCCTAAAGAAAATCAGTCCTGAATATTATTCATTGGAGGAACCGATGGTGAAGCTGAAACTCCAATACTGTGGCCACCTGATGGGAGAAACTGACTCATTGGAAAATACTCTGATGCTGGGCAAGACTGAAGGCAGGAGGAGACAGCGACAGCAGAGAATGAGACGGTTGGATGACATCACTGACTCAATACATGAGTTTGAGTAAACTCTGGGAGTTAATGATGGACAGGGAGGCCTGGCATGCTGTAGTCCATGGGGTCACAAAGAGTCAGACATGACTGAGCAACTGAACTGAACTGAGCTGATTGACTATATAATAAATGTATAATATGATAACAGATATAGAAATAAAAATATCCTGAGCAACACATTTTTATAAATTACTGAATACCAAAGAATAATGAAACATTTTTCTACATGAAACTTACCAGTGAAAGCAGGGAATTATCAAGCTGACTCTGATTTCTTCAAGGGAGCAGCCAAACCTGGAAGAAAATGGAACAATATCTGTCGGACTTTGAAAGAAGAATGCACTCAGGAATTATACCCAGTTGAATGTTCGTTCAAGTAAAAGGCAAAATCAAGACATTTTCACACATCACAGCAGTCCAAAGATATAAACAATTTGAGCATTTTTATAAATAAATCACTAACTCCTAAAAGCCAGTAAAAGCAAAATATTCATTCAAACCAACAAACAAAAACAAAACCAATGGCATGACAGCAATAGAAAATTATGTCACAGAAAATTATGTTAGGCAAACAATTAATTTAATATTGGAATTTGACCAAAGAACTTGAGAAAATTTTAAAAGTGGACAATTTTAAAACAAAAGTTATAAATATGGGAAATTATAAATTAGGTGAGAGAGGTATGAATTCACCTGAGAAATACATTCTCACTTATAACTGGATAATTAGGGTTTCTTTAAGGGGACACCTATTTAGTAAAAAAATGAACCAATGCAATAATGCCAAACAATTTTACCAGTAAATTTAAAGAAATCCTTTAAAACTAATAACGTTTTCACTTAATAGATTTTTACATTTTTATTTTATTTAGGATTGGAGATAATTAATTTATAATATCTTAGTGATCTGCCATATAGCAATATGAATCAGCCATAGGTAAACATATTAATATGCACCCCAAGCTTCCTTCCCTGATTAACAGACTTTTAATTTCAATTGTTTTATTCATTTTACTTTTGCTTAATTTGTGAAAAAAATAATGTTACACATTTTTTCTAAAATACCATGAGTAGATAGGCAGTTTTACTCAACATTTACATTTCCAAAAAGAACAAATCAAATATGAAATTATTTAATTTAATAATATGCTTAATATCATGTCAAGTTCAATGCACTCAGTTTTTGGATGAAGAATTGGAGCTGTAAGAGGAATCACAAGCTGAGAAAGATATCTGTTAGCTCTAGGCTGTGGTGTCTTGAACAAGGAATAATGAAGGTGGAAAGCATCATATGCCCACTCTTTTTAAGCATTAAGAATAAATCAGGAGAGAGTGGCCAAGATAGTAGAGTAAGAAGAAGACCCTGAGCTCATCTCCACTCATGGACACACCAAAGCTTCAACTGTCTTCAGTTCAGTTCAGTTCAGTCTGACTCTTTGCAACCCCATGGACTGCAGCACGCCAGGCCTCCCTGCCCATCACCAACTCCAAGAATTTACTCAAACTCATGCCCATTGAGTCGATGATGCCATCCAACAATCTCATCCTCTGTCATCCCCTTCTCCTCTCACCTTCAATCTTTCCTAGCATCAGAGACTTTTCAAATGTGTCAGCTCTTTGCATGAGGTGGCCACAATATTGGAGTTTCATCTTCAACATCAGTCCTTCCAATGAATATTCAGGACTGATTTCCTTTAGGATGAACTGGTTGGATCTCCTTGCAGTCCAACAGACTCTCAAGAGTCTTCTCTAACACTGCAGTTCAAAAGCATCAATTCTTTGGCACTTAGCTTTATGGTCCAACTCTCACATCCATACATGACCACTGGAAAAACCATAGCCTTGACTAGATGGACCTTTGTTGGCAAAGTAATTTCTCTGCTTTATAATATGCTGTCTAGGTTGGTCATCATCTTTCTTCCAAGGAGTAAGTGTCTTTTTATTTCATGGCTGCAGTCACCATCTGTAGTGATTTTGGAACCACAAAAAAT
This sequence comes from Neotragus moschatus, assembly GCA_006410615.1. Lineage (NCBI taxonomy): Eukaryota > Metazoa > Chordata > Mammalia > Artiodactyla > Bovidae > Neotragus > Neotragus moschatus. The sequence goes on along the minus strand of SJYA01001949.1, from coordinate 433,353 downwards.
AAAATCTGCCACTGTTTCCACTGTTTCTCCATCTATTTGCCATGAAGTGATGGGACCAGATNGGTTGGTCATCATCTTTCTTCCAAGGAGTAAGTGTCTTTTTATTTCATGGCTGCAGTCACCATCTGCAGTGATTTTGGAACCACAAAAAATAAAATCTGCCACTGTTTCCACTGTTTCTCCATCTATTTGCCATGAAGTGATGGGACCAGATGCCATGATCTTTGTTTTCTGAATGTTGAGCTTTAAGCCAACTTTTTCACTCTCCTCTTTCACTTTCATCAAGAGGCTCTTTAGTTCTCTCCTTTCTGCCATAAGGGTGGTTAAATCTGCATGTCTGATGTTATTGATATTTCTCCTGGCAATCTTGACTCCAGCTTGTGCTTCATCCAGCCCAGTGTTTCTCATGATGTACTCTGCATAGAAGTTAAATAAGCAGAGTGACAATATACAGCCTTGATGTACTCCTTTTCCTATTTGGAACCAGTCTGTTGTTCCATGTCCAGTTCTAACTGTTGCTTCCTGACCTGCATACAGATTTCTCAAGAGGAAGGTTAGGTGGTCTGGTATTCTCATCTCTTTCAGAATTTTCCACAGTTTATGGTGATCCACACAGTTAAAGGCTTTGGCATAGTCAATAAAGCAGAAATCGATGTCTTTCTGGGACTCTCTTGCTTTTTCGATGATCCTGCAGATGTTGGCCATTTGATCTCTGGTTCCTCTGCCTTTTCTAAAACCAGCTTGAACATCTGGTAGTTCACAGTTCACAGAATTGTGTCAGTTTTTGCCAAATATCAACATGAATCAGCCATAGGAATACATATGTCCCCTATTTCTTGAACCTTCCTCCCAACTTTCCCCATCCCATCCCTCCAGGTTGTTTCAGAGCCAGCCCGGGTTAGAGTTCCCTAAGTCATACGTCAAATTTCCCATTGGCTATCTATTTTACATATGGTAAGATAAGTTAACTCTTGATGAGAATGTAAGACTTGCAAAAAAATTCTTCTACAATGAAAAATATAAAGAAGGAACTACATGGAGACAAGTAAAAGGCGTGGAGACATGGCATCATCAAGACCCATATCCCTGAGTGGGAAAACTACCAACGGGAGGATGATTATTCTTTGGCAGTGGTTGACATTTAGTGGGTGGGCAAAATGTACTATTTGGTTAATGATTGATTATTCTCTAGAGCACATATTAGAAGATAGTATTTCATAAATGTGGACTGCATTATTTTCCTAGGAATGTCACCATAACAGAAATTATGGAGGCTAGAATTTGTAGATCAAGGTGTCAGTAGGGTTGGTTTCTTCTAAGAAATCTTTTTTCCTTAGTTCTGGATGGCCACTCTCCTTCTGGTCTTCACTTAGTCCTCCCTCTGTACATGTACGTGTCCTAATTTCTTCTTCTAAGGACACCATTCATATTGAATTAGACCTACTCATATGATCTCATCTTACCTTAATCATCCTTAAAAAGTTCTGAGTCACTGACAACTGGGATGTCAAAATATGAATTCTGGATGGGGGGTGGGTGGGCACAATTCAGCTCATGAAGCCTTTTACTACTTACTGTTATTTACAGGCAAAGTGTAAAACGTTCATCAAAATATGCCAACAAAAATAGAAATAAGTAAAATTGAATTGTCATTTTGTTCTAAGAATTTTAGAATAGATAATCCTATTGAAACTTTTTTTTTTTTTTTTTTTTACATCAGGGTATTGTACATGTGACAGAATGAATGGATCATGGATGGCCTATATGGCAGGGACTCTCAATACGTTTCAAAATACAAATAATACAATTGAAATTTTAAGTCATCTTCTCAGAAGTTATTATATATCTTAAAATGAGTCAGTGTATCTTGAGTTAAGAATTCTAAATCTATTCTGTATTAATACATAAGTGGTAATAAATTTTTACCAAAAAAATAGCAAAAGTACATTTTATTAAAATAGGTCAATTTATAAAATGGAGTGATTTAATTTTTTCCAATAGTTCTTAATAAATAGAATTAAGATAAAAGAAATATATTAATAATTAGAAATGGTATAAAAGCTTTCTGAAATGATTATAATTTGATTTAAAATATTATATTTTACAAATATAAAAACACTTAGATCTTGGTGATAGAATAGTTAATTGCTTATGTTAGTTATATAGGTATTTAGTTAATTTTCTCTATTTTCAAAGAAAATAGGTACCAGAGACAAATGAACTTAACAACACATTTTTAAGAATTAAGGATATTAGATGAAAACCTTGTAACTCTTGCATCTAATACATGTTTTAGAGATTGAATCTTGCATTCTTCAGATGTAGTGAGTGAATACATTTAAGACTATTTCATAGAGTAAAGGTTTTTCTCAAATAGAATTACTTGCATTATCCACAGTTTTAGAATAGATCATATTCCTTTAGTTTATCAGAAAGATTATCCTTGTTGTTTTTCTTTCTCCCATCATTCTAAATAAAAGAGTTTATTCTATAGCAGTTTTAAAGGATTCACTTTAAAAATAACCTCCAAAGATTTAGAGCCTATGGAGTGACCACCTCTACCCTTTACTGGTCACAAGTCATTTTAAAGCAACTAAATCCAATCTGATAATAATGTTCTGTCTGTGTAATCCTCAGGGGAGGATGTAGAAGTTAGTCATACAGCCCAGCAAAAGAACTGCCTGTCAGGCAAGTGCCATAGATAAATAGTCCCAAAAGGACTTTGAGGAACAGGAAACGTCTATCTATATCTTATAGAGAGAAGCGCAGTTTGTTTCACAGTAGCAGGATATTTTACACATTTTAGAGTTTTCTATTGAATAATTGCATGTGTAATTGCCTGAACAATTTTCTTGTGTTTTAAAAATACATGTTTTACTTCCTGATTGTCCTCCAACATTTTTTAAAACACTTCTTTAATGAAAAAATGACCTTGCTTTTCCTGCTTATGGAATCTATTACAGCAGAAGGCAGAGAAGCTGGAAACATCAGTAATGAAGCAGTGATTGACAGATAAATGTAGAAAATAGCACAGTTCATGAGATAACTGGGAATTGCTGGGCAATCACGTGTTTGATAAGGAAGGTAGACTCACACAATAAATATAATACATAAATCTTTTGGTGGGGTGTGCCAAAATTCCAGAGTGAGTTTAAGACATAAAGGATATTTTCAGTCATGTTGTCACTTTTCTCTTTCCTTGGTCACTCATCTGCAATGCTGGCCAAAAAAAAAGAAAAAAGAAAAAGAAAAATCATGCGTCTTCCACAATTCTCCCCGATAATAGTTTGATAGGACATTACATTTCTTAAGTTCTTGAGGTTTTCAAGACAAATAAAGAAGTGGAATGGAAGAGAGGGAGAGGGTGGTGATAGTTCTGATGAAAATAATTTTTTTTCAAAGCATTTTTTGTATTCCAGGTCTCACTGTTATAATTATTGACATTTTTGGAGACATTAATGATTTTGCTTGACATCTCCCTATAATCTATTTTGCTAATCATCTTAATCAGAGTATGCAGAGCATAATTTAACATTTCTCTTCTAACTCAGGGCCTTCACATGACTATTAATTAGCACACTGCAGTAAGAGAATGATGACTTAAAGGACTATTAAGAGGTGGAGGCCTTCTTGCCCTGATCTAAATGGCGCCAGATGGCTGTCTAATTAGTTACCCTACTGCATCTACATTTCACTTCAGAGCTGCTATCTCCTTTGCAGAATAGCAGTTAACAGAGCTTACTCATTATTTTTCACATTTATTTGACCTGATGTCTTATATAGTCTGAGGAAATAAAATTACAAAATTGATTATATTTTAAAACTTGATTATTTTGATTAATGTATAGGTTTGTCTTCCGTCTCACCCAAGGAGTAAATATTTATACAAATAACAACATTCATGTGAGTGTGTCTGCTTGCCCCCAAGCTTTTTTAGTGTACTTCAGAAATTGCCAGTTGATGTTTTTAAGGTTTAAATTTTGAATCCTGGAACATAAATGAATATTTGTTTGTGCCTATAGGTGAACATCTCATCAAAGATTTATAATATGTAGTTCATACTTAGGGTTTCCTTAGTTGCTCAGATGGTAAATAATCTGTCTGCTAGTGCAGGAGACCCAGGTTTGACCTCTGGGTCAGGAAGATTCGCTGGAGAAGGGAATAGCTACCAACTCCAGTGTCTTTGCCTGTTGAATCCCATGGAGAGAGGAGCCTGGTGGGCTACAGTATACAGGGTTACAAAGAGCTGGACACGACTGAGCAGCTAACAGACACAGACACAGAAACACACACACACAGAGTTCACTCTTAAACCCACCACACAAAAATAACAACATTATGTATATTTTCAAGGTATGACTGCCAAAATAGTTAAAAGCAATGAACTGCATTCGTGTTAGTGTTTCATGTTATGGCACCTCTAGGATTTCATAAAATGAGACATATGTGTGGAGTATAGAGATCTCAGGGAAATATCTTCCCTAGCAGCAATAACCATATTAAAATAACCACTTCTTATGTATTTTAGTCTATAATATTTTTAAGATGAATAAGTAGTAGTTTTAATTGCAATAAATTTACATATGTCATATATGCTCAAAAGGACTATATAGAACCCAAATGAAAGAAAATCATGAAGACTTACCTTCCAAATCAATTTAGCTGAGTTCAAATTACTAGTTATTAAGAATACAATTATTTAAACATATATTGAAGATATTTAACCAAAATTAAAATATATTAAATCTATCAGAAATGTACTGCTGTATTCTCAGATTTTGAATAATAAATACTTCTTAAAATTTAATTATTTTTGATAATAAGTGAAGTTGAGCATCTTTTCATGTGTTTGTTAGCCATCCGTATGTCTTCTTTGGAGAAATGTCTGTTTAGTTCTTTCGCCCATTTTCTGATTGGGTCGTTTATTTTTCTGGAATTGAGCTGCGTAAGTTGCTTGTAAATTTTTGAGATTAGTTGTTTGTCAGTGGTTTCATTTGCTATTATTTTCTCCCATTCTGAAGGCTGTCTTTCCACCTTGCTTATGGTTTCCTTTGTTGTGCAGAAGCTTTTAATTTTAATTAGATCCCATTTGTTTATTTTTGC
>SJYA01001949.1:265903-419184 GCA_006410615.1 Neotragus moschatus | reverse complement strand
CACCAATAATAACTACATATTTTTAGAAATCACTGTACCTAATATATATAAGATATAAAGATTAAAAGATTATTATATATATATATAAATTTTTGTTGGAGAAGATTTAGGGCAAGAGGAGAAGGGGCCACCAAGGATAAGATGGTTGGATGTCATCACTGATTCAACGGACATGAGTTTGAGCAAACTCTGGGAGACGGTGAAGACAGGGAAACCTAGCCTGCTGCAGTTCATGGGGTCACAAAGAGTCAGACATGATTTAGTGACTGAACAATAACAAGTATTTATAAATATACCTTACAGACACATATAGTTTATTTATATAGTTATTATAACATAAATATGTAAGTATATTGGTATATATGAATATAAGAAGACAAAGTTGCTATCTCATAGTTTTAGTGAAAGTGTTAGCTCAGTCATATCCGATTCTTTGTGACTTCATGGACTATAGCCCACCAGGATCCTCTGTGGAATTCTCCAGGCAAGAATACTGGAGTGGATAGCCATTCTCTTCTCTAGTGGATCTTCCCAAACCCGGGGTTAAACCACAGTCTCCTGCATTGCAGCCAGGTTTTATGGTCTGAGCCACCGGGGAAGCTCATAGTTTTAGAAGTCCCTTCTAAGTAGTAACTGTCACAGTAGTTAAATATGCACATACGTCAGGGGATGTTGTTATTCACTTCAGTTTGACTAGTTCACTCAAGAGCTTACAACATCACTCTGTATCCCTTTTTATTATAAAGACTTACTAGAGATGAAAAGGAATTTTCCTGAAAGTTAATGCAAAGACCACTTTATTATAAAAGAATAGAGGGTAAGGGACAACTTTGAAGGATCTAGTGAAAAATGTATCATTAAAACAGTGAGACTGAAGCGCATTTTCTCTGGTTCGTAAGAAAAAAGAGAAGGGCAAGGGATTCAAGACTCTGCTTTATCAATATTCAGTCTGTCCTCTGTTGAGTGAAAATGTACTTACACAAAATTTTGATAAGAGGGATGAGAAGGAAAAAATCATTCTGTGATACTAGTGAGAGTCAAGTCTATTTTTATGTTTTAAAGTGTCTTGCTCAAGTGTTGCATCTTAACAAAAGATTCAGGATCCTGAACAGCTTTAATACTTCATGACTGAAAGTTCATTTAATTTAAAGCATAAAATCAAGTATTCCATGAAATGTCTCAAGAGCTTGACAATTTCCCAACATTTAAGTTTTCTTATCATTCACTACAGAGAAAAACTAATGGTATGTGGTTGCACAAGCTCAAAAAGAAAATGCAATTGAAGCTTAAATTAGTAATTTTTCCCTACTAATATCTGCAACATCTACTTTTCCAGGTTTGATGATTTGTTTGTTACTTAGCTTCTTAAAAAATAACTAAATTTTAATTTTTATTTTACTAGAATATCAATATCCGCATATGCTTGCTTGCTTCTGTTCATAATATCATATAAATATGAGCTAGACATTTCTAATTCAGCAAGATAAAAACAAACTATGTATATACAATTTTTAAAAACCTACAAAACCACAAAAAGTTGACCAAAACACTGCTCTAAAGTCATTTGGTCTGAGAGGACTGATTTTAATGCTCATAAATGTAAAGTTTATGAAATGTGTGTTTTAATTTTATGATAACTATTTTGCCTAAGGGATTTTGCTTCTTTCATTTTACTTAAGACTTATTTGTATTTGAGGTCATGCTCCCTGTTGAACAGATTCTGGGGCAAAGATTTGTGTGCAGAATATTTATTAGAAGAATATTTAATAAACTACTCATAGTGAGAGACAATGAGAAACAGGATGGTCCAGATAGAAATTGAGCAATGGTTAATTTGGAAAATACCAGCCACACAGAAATTTCTGGAGCTGAAAAGACCGTTCAGAGTTGTTTCCAATTCAGGTATGAGGGCCATGCTTTCTTAACCTACTGTGGATGTCCTGTTCCTCCTATTTAATTTTAATTGAGTGTGGGCTGCTTCTGATGAGAGATCAATTCTTGTGACAACTTCTTCAGTTATATGAATTAAAAACAAAATTTTCTTTGCATTTGGTCTTATTATTAAAAATGAATTACAGTGCATTATTAAGCAAGTATAAAATTTTAGCTTTTGTCAAAATAGTGGGACTAACTCTGAACTGATTATGGACTTTTATTTTACTTATCCTACTTTTTCTGAATATCTACTATATAAAAAGAATGGCTATTATAATGTAAAAAATATATAAAGTACAAAAATGCAAAGCAATTCTCATGGTCTTGAGTAGATAATAGAAGAGATGATTGTTCAAATAACTGCAAAGCATTGTACTAATAATTTGAGCTGTTATAAATCAAGTTCTTGGATATGCTAAAGTGAAAGATACCAATTATAGGGTTCAGAAAAGTTTTGATAAGAGTTAGCACTTGTTTGAATTTTTAGAGACTGAATTAGAGCTTTGAGAGGCAGAGATGAATAGTAAGATCCTTCTAGGCAGAGGGAAGTGCATTAGAAAGAAATAGAAGTACTAAAGTACAAAGTACTGGAGGGAACAATGATTATCTTAATCTGAGGCATATGAAGAGAAGAGCTTCCCAGGTGGGGCAGTGGTAAAGAAACCATCTGCCTGTACAGGAGACACAGGAGACCCGAGTTTGATCCTCGGGGCAGGAAGGATCCATTTCCCCTGGAGTAGGAAATGGTAAATCATTCCAGTATTCTACTTGGAAAATTTCATGAACAGAGGAGTCTGGTGGGCTACAGTCCATGGGTCACAGAGTCAGACATGACTGCGCATCTGGGCATCCAGGCATGAACAGAAGTAATGTTAGATTGTAGCAACTTCAACAATTGTAGATTGTTCCATCCCTCAGAAGTCAGACTGGACTCCACTTCGTGTCCTGTGGACATAAAGGACAGTGATGCTCTAATGACATCATCCACAAACTACTCCTCTCCCTGTGCTTTCTCTCAGGCTCCACAACAAGGTAATCAATGGCCCTATCCATTTTAGCTCCAAAAGATATTTTGAACTTGACCACTTCTGGCCACTTTTCTAGCACTGCAAGTATAATTCTAACCCTCATTTTCTGTCAGCTGGATGGTTGCAATAATCTAATAGGACTCATTAATTTAGCTCTTGCTTTCCTATAATCTATTGTCTGGACAGCAGATGAAGCCATCTTTTACCAATATAATTCAGATCATTGAACTCTTCATTTTAAAGGCTTCCAGTGACTTTTTATGACAGAGATTAAAAGCCAAAATCTAGACTTTGACATGCAAGGTCTGACAGAATTTGTTTTCTGCCTATTCTTGTTTTCTCTCATAGAATTATTACTTTTGCTCATGAATCCTTCTGAGTTTCTAACACCTTCTAGGTTTGTTACATTTGGGGATTTTGTTATTTTTTTTTCTGAGCCCTGGTGGTCACATGGCTGTTACCCTCACATCTCTATTTTGTCTGAAGCATTACCTCTGAAAAGAATCCTTTGCTAAGTGAACATCTAAAATAGCTTTCATGTGACCATTCTCAACCAAATACATTTTTCATGACATTTTATCCTGTTTATTTATGTTTATTTTCTGTTTCTCCCAAAAGAATGAGAATTTCATGAAAATAGACCTTACTATTTTTTCACTTTGTAAACAGAGTCTAGAAATGTAGATGGCAATTTTTATATGTAGGTCATAGATTATTAGTAAATGATAACATTATTCATTATAAAATATCTGTCAACTTGGGTATTTCATAGATTTTTAAAATAAAATTAGAATAGTAATGTTGGTGAGTCTTGGTAAATTATCTTCTCAGAATATGAATCCCTAAAATATTCTAAAAGCTAATTTTAATGTATTCACAAATATTAAGTAATCTTAAGAACTGCATGAAAATTAAACTTTTCAACAGAAGTGTGTATTTTCCAGATAGTCTTTCTTGAAGGATTTAGGAATGATGTAAGATAAGCATTACACGGCAAAAACAACAACAATCTCATTGATTAAATCAAAGTTATACAAACAGTGTTAAAGGGACAATATAGCTAGTAGGCCTAAAAGGACATTAAATATTAGTGAAGTATGTGTAAACTTATATAAGGAGTATATATAATTTATATGTATTTATATAAAGACTATACATACTATGTTATTGTTCAAATAAGCACAGGAGAGGAAAATCATAGAACAAATATTAGCAATGTCCATTTGCTAAATAGTCTGCTGGCTCTTTGTGGGAGACTGTGGTTTGATTCCTGGGTCAGGAAGATCTCCTGGAGTAGGAAATGGCAACCGGCTCCTGGAGAATCCCTGGACAGAGGAGCCCCAGGCAGGCTACAGTCNTCTGAAAAGAATCCTTTGCTAAGTGAACATCTAAAATAGCTTTCATGTGACCATTCTCAACCAAATACATTTTTCATGACATTTTATCCTGTTTATTTATGTTTATTTTCTGTTTCTCCCAAAAGAATGGGAATTTCATGAAAATAGACCTTACTATTTTTTCCCTTTGTAAACAGAGTCTAGAAATGTAGATGGCAATTTTTATATGTAGGTCATAGATTATTAGTAAATGATAACATTATTCATTATAAAATATCTGTCAACTTGGGTATTTCATAGATTTTTAAAATAAAATTAGAATAGTAATGTTGGTGAGTCTTGGTAAATTATCTTCTCAGAATATGAATCCCTAAAATATTCTAAAAGCTAATTTTAACGTATTCACAAATATTAAGTAATCTTAAGAACTGCATGAAAATTAAACTTTTCAACAGAAGTGTGTATTTTCCAGATAGTCTTTCTTGAAGGATTTAGGAATGATGTAAGATAAGCATTACACGGCAAAAACAACAACAATCTCATTGATTAAATCAAAGTTATACAAACAGTGTTAAAGGGACAATATAGCTAGTAGGCCTAAAAGGACATTAAATATTAGTGAAGTATGTGTAAACTTATATAAGGAGTATATATAATTTATATATATTTATATAAAGACTATACATACTATGTTATTGTTCAAATAAGCACAGGAGAGGAAAATCATAGAACAAATATTAGCAATGTCCATTTGCTAAATAGTCTGCTGGCTCTTTGTGGGAGACTGTGGTTTGATTCCTGGGTCAGGAAGATCTCCTGGAGTAGGAAATGGCAACCGGCTCCTGGAGAATCCCTGGACAGAGGAGCCCCAGGCAGGCTACAGTCCCTGGGTCACAAAGAGTCAGACATGATTGAGCAACTTACACTTTCACTCTCATTCTGTCATGGTCTGATAGGAGTGTATACTGATTTAATAGATCTGCCATTAGATGGGGTCCTAAACACCTCTACAGTATAAATAATAACTTCATTAACACTAGCTGCTTTCATCCTTGAATCTGTGCTAACCAAGCCAAACTTCCATATTGGACCATTTAAAGGGAGCAAATGAACTATTTAGGCAGGCCTAAACATTCCAGCATCTGTGACACATATATCTCATTGTAAATTAATGTATTGGCATCATCCTTATATGCTTATTTAACGTAAATCTCTTATGAGAGATGGATTTGCTCTCTTCGTGCTGACAAAATCATTTTCTATGCCAGAGGGCGAGATCCAGGACTGGCAAATCTACCAAGGTAATGAAGGCCATTTGTGTAGCTTTTGGGAGATAACCTTAAGGTCTTTGCTTTGGGGACACACAGAGCATTAACCTTTGCTGAGTGTACTATAGAATTTTCTTATTTTAATTTCTAGAGTCTCTCTCCTTTAGCAAAAAATGCGAACACATTTTAATGATACAAAAATGTAATATCTTTGAAGTAAGCTCTTAAGATCTAAACACATTTCTATCACATTGTAGTCTGTAATACCAAGTGAAGAAGAGTTTTATTGTGTTTATTCATTCATTGAGCAATCATACTCTTATTTATCCTGTAATACAAAACTGACAAGATCCTTACATTCACTGAGTTTACCTTTCATTTGCATATGTGTAAGTTAAACAAATTATACAAATAAAACTGTATAAAATCCCTATATAACAGATGTATTGGACAGATTAATGATACTTTAGGCTCTAGGAAATGTAATTTTAAAACCTTTGCATAGAAAGTGCACAATCTATTTGAAGAACTGAATCAATCTTGGCTAAAATGCTAAAAGCGAGAGAGAGTGCTCTTAAAATAGTTTTTATCATTAAAGGGTTGAGACTTTATAAATTGAAAAACTGGGGAACATGTGGAGTTATAGGAGTGAAAAAATCTTAGAGTTATCTGATTTTCTTCTTCTAATTTATATATTAATAACACATAAGGAGAAAATAATGGTCCCCAAAGATGTCAGTGCCCTAATCTTTATAACTTGTGAATATGTTACTTTAAGTGACAAAAAAGAAGTTGTTTTTTTTTCAACATGGATAAATTTAAGATTTTGACCCGGGAAGATTATCCTGTACTATCCAGATTGACTCAGTGTTGTCATAAAGGTAACAATGTTGTTACAATGTTGTTATTGCTGTCATAGGGGTAACTCAGTGTTACAAAAAACAGGTGTGAAGGTCAATATTAGAGAAAAGAGATGGAGAAACAAAGCAGAGATTGGAATAATGCTCTCTGAAATGTGAAGGTCAATGTTAGAGAAAAGAGATGGAGAAACAAAGCAGAGATTGGAATAATGCTCTCTGAAAATAGGAGAGGCAATGAGCCAGGAACATTCTAAAAACTATAAAAGGCAAAGAAATGCATTTTTTCCCAGAGACTTCAGGAGAACCAAGCACTATGAACACCATGAAGACCAATTTTGGACTTCTATCTTCCAGGACAGTAATATATTTATGTTATATTATGCCAATAAATTTATTTGTTATAACAAGGATAGAAAGAAAACTGTCACAAATGTTACATGGTTTGATGTTCATTCTACATTGTTAAAGATGGAATGTTCTATATTATTTCATGTCAGTTGCTCAGTCGTGTCTAACTCTTTGCGACCCCATGAATCGCAGCACGCCAGGCCTCCCTGTCCATCAGCAACTCCTGGAGTTCACTCAAACTCTTGTCCATCGAGTAGGTGATGGCACCCAGCCATCTCATCCTCTGTCATCCCTTCTCCTTCTTCCCCCAATTCCTNTTTCATGTCAGTTGCTCAGTCGTGTCTAACTCTTTGCGACCCCATGAATCGCAGCACGCCAGGCCTCCCTGTCCATCAGCAACTCCTGGAGTTCACTCAAACTCTTGTCCATCGAGTAGGTGATGGCACCCAGCCATCTCATCCTCTGTCATCCCTTCTCCTTCTTCCCCCAATTCCTCCCAGCATCAGCATCTTTTCCAGTGAGTCAACTCTTCACATGAGGTGGCCAAAGTATTGGACTTTCAGCTTTAGCATCAGTCCTTACAAAGAACACCAGCACCCATCTCCTTTAGAATGGACTTGTTGGATCTCCTTGCAGTCCAAGGGACTCTCTAGAGTCTTCTCCAACACCACANACAGAGGATAAGATGGCTGGATGGCATCACCGACTCGATGGACGTGAGTTTGAGTGAACTCCAGGAGTTGTTGATGGACAGAGAGGCTTGGCGTGCTGCGATTCATGGGGTCACAAAGAGTCAGACATGACTGAGCGACTGAACTGATCTGAACTGACACATTTTTAGGCACTAGGAAAATTCCGTGGCTAAGAGATGACCAAAATATTCACACCATCCTGCTAGTAGTATAGATTTTTTCAGTGTTGTTGAGTCACCCTGAAGTTGCCAGTATTAATTCTTCCATAGTTATTTCGGTCAGTAATACCAGAGGCATGACTCTCCTTCCACTAACATTGACAGATTTAATATTTTGTTAAAATATTTAATTCCTCCCCATATCAAACTCTTGCTGCTGCAACATCTTTATGAGCAGAGAGCATTCTACTACCTCTTGAAGTAGGGTTTAGCCAATTCTGATTCTAAGACTTAAGGGATCTTATATGCTTCCCTTGCTCTTTCCTGCATCTACAATTTCCATTAAAACAATATGCCTCAGTTTGAGTTCAGGTCTTAGGAGAACGATGAGGGATACAGGGTGTTGACCCATTGAGCTGAGCCCAACTTCATCAATGTCCAGTCATCACAAGCCTAGAGCAGAATCTCACCAAGGAACCAGCAGCTTTATAAGAATAAACGTTTATTGTTGTATGTGTGCTTATGTATGCAAATGAAATTATAGTGTTGGTTATTTACTAACAATAGCTAAGTGATACAGTGGCTCAGATGAGGATGGTAACAGTGAAAAAACTGTGCTCAGACTTTGGATATACTTTCAAAACGTAACCAAAAAGAGAAAATGCATGAGATAAAAATCAAAAGGATAACTCCAAAGCTTGAATAACTAAAAGGAGGGAGTTGCATTTTACTGAGATAGTTAACTGAAAGTTGAGTACGGACTAGTTAGGGTTTTAAACTTGGCGTTATGAGCTAAAGGGTGCTCCTTTAAAATTCATATTTTGAAGTTCCAGCTCCCAGAACCTCAGAATATAACTGTATTTGGTGAAAAGGCTTAAGTTAAAATGAGGCCATTATGGTAGGGCCCTCACCCAATATAATTGATGTTCTCATAAGAAGGGGAGGAGACACCAGGGATGCATTCACCCAGAGGAAGGACCATTTGAGGACACAGCAACAGGTGACCATCTGCAAGAAAGTGGAGAAGGCTCAGAAGAACCCAAACCTTCTGTCACCATGATCTTGGACTTCCATTCTTCAGAACTGTGAGAAAGTAAATGTCTGCTGTTCAAGCCAGTAGCTTGTGCTATTTTGTTATGGCAACACTTGTAAATGAATGTGAAGTGTTTTCACAGGCCTTATTGACACTAGGAGCCAGCTAATTCTTCATTGATAGGGCTATCCTGTTCACTGTAGAATGTTAAGCAACATATCTGGCCCCTATGTACTTGACATCATAGTAANCACTTGTAAATGAATGTGAAGTGTTTTCACAGGCCTTATTGACACTAGGAGCCAGCTAATTCTTCATTGATAGGGCTATCCTGTTCACTGTAGAATGTTAAGCAACATATCTGGCCCCTATGTACTTGACATCATAGTAATCCTTCAGCTGTCTGTGACAATCAAAAATGTCCATCAGTTCAGTTCAGTTCAGTCGCTCAGTCGTGTCCGACTCTTTGTGACCCCATGAATTGCAGCACGCCAGGCCTCCCTGTCTATCACCAATTCCCGGAGTTCACTCAGACTCACACCCATTGAGTGAGTGATGCCATCCAGCCATCTCATCCTCTCTCGTCCCCTTCTCCTCCTGCCTCCAATCCCTCCCAGCATCAGAGTCTTTTCCAATGAATCAACTCTTCGCATGAGGTGGCCAAAGTACTGTCTTTGGGATGTAAAATGACAGCTGATTTAGAATCTCTGTTCTAAACTAAGAGATCCCACAGAAGCTCAGGAAATTTTAATAATTTTCCTTATCCAAGGTCTGTCTTTATGACGAAGCTAGATATTAATTGAAAACCCAGATTCATCTGACTCCAAAGGCAATGTATTTGTCAATGCAATTTATTATTTCTGGCAGAATGGTCAAAGGGGTATGGTTAGAATGGGACTCAGTGGTGAATGAACAGGACTGAAGTATTCCTTGAGATAATGTACCCTGATTCCGAAGCACAGTTCAGAAAGTGCTACTGAGGTTCCAGGTAAACAATATTGGTAGCCCTGATTTTTGAAACAAAAATTAATGGATCACTTGGAACTCATAATTTCATGACTATCTCCACTTATCTGCTTGTCCCAATTTTACTACTGATAATTCTTTGAGCCAGATGGTATCTATAATCGTAAGGTAAGGAAAAGTTTTGAGGTATCAAAAATCTATTAATAGAATAAGGGAAAGACACAAAGGACTGCAAGAATATTACTTAATTTTCAATTAGTTATCTCAATTATCTACTTTGTTCTTATCTGACACATTTCACTGAGAACTTCCTTCCATGCAAGATTGTATTTTCTCTATTATTTTTATACTCTTCGCGTTTCATAGTACACTTGTGCTATAGTCTGAACTTAATAAAAGTTCAAGTTTTATTAGGGCTTCCCAAGCAGGGAATGATTGGTTCTATGAATCAATATACTGAATGATTAAATAAGTGAATGCACAATCATAGTAAAATAGCAAAAAAGAAATAAAGAATCCATAAAATAAAAAGAGAGTGAGATTACAAAATCAGAAATTATCTGTGTTATGAACAGGACAAGAAGATACTGAGGTTCTGGTTTACAAGTATAAGTGCATAAATTAGCCAGAAAAAAAAAAAAAAGAGAGAGAGAGAGAGAGAGGGAGAAAGAAAGAAAGAAAAATGAAACAAAAACATCCAAATTCTGTGGTCCCATCTAATCTGTCAGTGTTTCTGTAAAGACCTTGACAAATTGTTAGGAGTTAAGAATAGAAAGGGTCTTGCAAAGGCAGAAATAAAGAAAGCTTACCAATGGTTTTTATCTAGCAGTGTCAGCTTGGCTTATTTTTTTCTGGCATTTTAATGCTAATTTGTTAGAAAAAGAGTCTAGGATTCAGAGGACTGCAATAATTTTAATTATGTTTGGCCTGCAGCACATAGCTGCACAGTGAGTGGGAGTAAGCACTTCTTAAAGTTCCTAGTGAGTATTTTCTGAAAATTGCATTGCAAAAAATACATGTGAATATCTGTAATTTAAGAAAAACACTCCAAACAAACTCAAAAACAAAATAATCAAAGAAACATGCTTTGGAGACACTAAAAGCAAAGTAAAATGAATTTGTAGTCACTGTGGGAGAGAAAATTGTCACAGGCTAAAAATAAGTTTATAAGATGATTTTTTTTAAAAAAAAAGGGTGGGTGGGCAGAGTTCTGCAAATACTGCTGTTGAACCACCACAATGAACTCTGGTCTAACTGTGTGTTGGATCAAAATAGTAGACACACTTCCTACCATTTTTATACTTCAGATCTTTAAAAGTGCAGAGTGCTACATTTGAAGTGGGCCACTGTGGAAACGTTTTGTTCCAATCATCTTGGGCTACTTAGACAAGCAAAAATCTTGAGAATATTAATTTTCTTTTTAATATAATTCCTTAATGTCATATTCAACAAGCTTCTACCAGATCAAAAGTAAATGTTGTCCTATCTCTAATAATGTCCAGATAAATACTGTGCTTTTTTTTAAAAGCAGAAATAATATAGCTTGGAGACAAAATAGACTAATAAACTTTTTTTTTTTTTTGAGTGACTCAGTATAAATTGCCAGTGTAAGTTTGTTCTGCTCCTATTTCATAAGCCAATGTTTTATCCTACCTCAGTCAAAATATATAACTAAGACAACTATTTTCTGATATTAGATGGGAGGGTAATAACCTCATGATGGAAATTATAAAATTATTTCTAAATTATTTGTGATCTTCATTAAGGAGTCATGAATATTATGTAACTGATATTTTTCCTCCTCTAATTCTAATACTTGGAGGATTGTTTAGATATAATATTTAAAATTTGAGAAAAGTTATAAAGATACTACATGTATGCCACCCCAGCATCTCCTATTATTAACATCTTATATATTACCATGGTATATTTTTCATAATTCAGTTCAGTCACTCAGTAGTGTCTGACTCTTTGAGAACCTGTGTGCTACAGCACACCAGCCTTCCCTGTCCATCACCAATTCCCAGAGCTTGCTTAAACTCATGTCCATTGAGTTGGTGATGCTATCCAACCATCTCATCCTCTGTCGTCCCCTTCTCCTCTTGCCTTCAGTCTTCCCCAGCATCAGGGTCTTTTCCAATGAGACAGTTCTTCGCATCAGAAGGCAAGAGTATTGGAGCTTCAGCATCAGTCCTTCCAATGAATATTCAGGACTGATTTCCTTTAGGATTAACCGGTTGGATCTTGCTGCAGTCTAAGGGACTCTCAAGAGTCTTCTCCAACACCACAGTTCAAAAGCATCACCTCTTTGGTGCTCAACTTTTTTATGGTCCAACTCTCACAATCATACACCACTACTGGGAAAACCACAGTTTTGATTAAACAGACTTTTGTCGGCAAAGTAATGTCTCTGTTTTTTAATATGCTGTCTAGGTTTGTCAAAGCTTTTCATTCAAGGAGCAAACACCTTTGAAATTTTTGGCTGCAGTCACCATCTGCGGTGATTTTGGAGCCCAAGAAAATAAAGTCTGACCCTGTTTCCATTGTTTCCCAATCTATTTGACATGAAGGATGGGACTGGATGCCATGATCTTCATTTTTTGAATGTTGAGCTTTAAGTAAACTTTTTCTACTCCCCTCTTTCACTTTAATTAAGAGGCTCTTCAGTTCTGTTCACTATCAGCCATAAGGGTGGTATCATCTGCATATCTAAGGTCATTGAGATATCTTCTTTGGTCAATATTGATTCCATCTTGTGCTTCATCCATCCTGACATTTCACATGAGGTACTCTGCATATAAGTTAAATAAGCAGGGTGACCATATACAGCCTTGGCTACTCCTTTTCCAATTTGGAACCAGTCCATTGTTCATGTCCAGTTCTAACTGCTGCTTCTTGACCTGTATACAGATTTCTCGGGAGGAAGGTAAGGTGGTCTGGTTCCCATCTCTTGAAGAATTTTCCACAGTTTGTTACGATCCACAGAGTCAAAGGCTTTAGTATAGTCAATGAAAGAGAAGTTGATGAAGTTTTTCTGGAATTTTCTTGATTTTTCTATGATCCAATGGATGTTGCCAATTTGATCTGTTTCCTCTGACTTTTCTAAATCTATCTTGAACATCTGGAAGTTCATGGTTCACATGCTGTTAAAGCCTAGCTTGAAGGATTTTGAGCATGATATTGCTAGCATGTGAAAAGAGTGCAATTGTGAAGTAGTNTGGTCTAACTGTGTGTTGGATCAAAATAGTAGACACACTTCCTACCATTTTTATACTTCAGATCTTTAAAAGTGCAGAGTGCTACATTTGAAGTGGGCCACTGTGGAAACGTTTTGTTCCAATCATCTTGGGCTACTTAGACAAGCAAAAATCTTGAGAATATTAATTTTCTTTTTAATATAATTCCTTAATGTCATATTCAACAAGCTTCTACCAGATCAAAAGTAAATGTTGTCCTATCTCTAATAATGTCCAGATAAATACTGTGCTTTTTTTTAAAAGCAGAAATAATATAGCTTGGAGACAAAATAGACTAATAAAATTTTTTTTTTTTTTGAGTGACTCAGTATAAATTGCCAGTGTAAGTTTGTTCTGCTCCTATTTCATAAGCCAATGTTTTATCCTACCTCAGTCAAAATATATAACTAAGACAACTATTTTCTGATATTAGATGGGAGGGTAATAACCTCATGATGGAAATTATAAAATTATTTCTAAATTATTTGTGATCTTCATTAAGGAGTCATGAATATTATGTAACTGATATTTTTCCTCCTCTAATTCTAATACTTGGAGGATTGTTTAGATATAATATTTAAAATTTGAGAAAAGTTATAAAGATACTACATGTATGCCACCCCAGCATCTCCTATTATTAACATCTTATATATTACCATGGTATATTTTTCATAATTCAGTTCAGTCACTCAGTAGTGTCTGACTCTTTGAGAACCTGTGTGCTACAGCACACCAGCCTTCCCTGTCCATCACCAATTCCCAGAGCTTGCTTAAACTCATGTCCATTGAGTTGGTGATGCTATCCAACCATCTCATCCTCTGTCGTCCCCTTCTCCTCTTGCCTTCAGTCTTCCCCAGCATCAGGGTCTTTTCCAATGAGACAGTTCTTCGCATCAGAAGGCAAGAGTATTGGAGCTTCAGCATCAGTCCTTCCAATGAATATTCAGGACTGATTTCCTTTAGGATTAACCGGTTGGATCTTGCTGCAGTCTAAGGGACTCTCAAGAGTCTTCTCCAACACCACAGTTCAAAAGCATCACCTCTTTGGTGCTCAACTTTTTTATGGTCCAACTCTCACAATCATACACCACTACTGGGAAAACCACAGTTTTGATTAAACAGACTTTTGTCGGCAAAGTAATGTCTCTGTTTTTTAATATGCTGTCTAGGTTTGTCAAAGCTTTTCATTCAAGGAGCAAACACCTTTGAAATTTTTGGCTGCAGTCACCATCTGCGGTGATTTTGGAGCCCAAGAAAATAAAGTCTGACCATCTTTCCATTGTTTCCCAATCTATTTGACATGAAGGATGGGACTGGATGCCATGATCTTCATTTTTTGAATGTTGAGCTTTAAGTAAACTTTTTCTACTCCCCTCTTTCACTTTAATTAAGAGGCTCTTCAGTTCTGTTCACTATCAGCCATAAGGGTGGTATCATCTGCATATCTAAGGTCATTGAGATATCTTCTTTGGTCAATATTGATTCCATCTTGTGCTTCATCCATCCTGACATTTCACATGAGGTACTCTGCATATAAGTTAAATAAGCAGGGTGACCATATACAGCCTTGGCTACTCCTTTTCCAATTTGGAACCAGTCCATTGTTCATGTCCAGTTCTAACTGCTGCTTCTTGACCTGTATACAGATTTCTCGGGAGGAAGGTAAGGTGGTCTGGTTCCCATCTCTTGAAGAATTTTCCACAGTTTGTTACGATCCACAGAGTCAAAGGCTTTAGTATAGTCAATGAAAGAGAAGTTGATGAAGTTTTTCTGGAATTTTCTTGATTTTTCTATGATCCAATGGATGTTGCCAATTTGATCTGTTTCCTCTGACTTTTCTAAATCTATCTTGAACATCTGGAAGTTCATGGTTCACATGCTGTTAAAGCCTAGCTTGAAGGATTTTGAGCATGATATTGCTAGCATGTGAAAAGAGTGCAATTGTGAAGTAGTTTGAACATTTTTTTGGTATTGTTTTTCTTTGGTGTTGGAATGAAAACTGAACTTTTCCAGTCCTGTGGCGACTGCTGCATTTTCCACATTTGCTGGCATATTGAGTGCAGCACAGGATCGTCTTTTAGGATTTTAAAAAGTTCAGCTGTAATTCTAGCATCTCTACTAGCTTTGTTCATAGTGATGCTTCCTAGGGCCCACTTGACTTTGAACTCCAAGATGTCTGATTCTAGATGAGTGATCACACCATTATGGTTGTCTGGGTCATTAAGATCTATGTCTCTCTTCTTAATAGTTCTTTTGTGTATTCTTGCCATCTCTTCTTAATATCATCTGTTTCTATTGGATCCATACTGTTTCTGTCATTAATTGTGCCCATTTTTGCATGAAATGTTCCATTAGTATCGCTAATTTTCTTGAAAAGACCTCTAATCTTTCCCATTCTATTGTTTTTCTCTATTTCTTTGCACTGATCACTGAGGAAGTCTTTCTTATCTTTCCTTGCTGTTCTTTGGAATTCTGCATTCAGAAGGATATATATTTCCTTTTCTCCTTGGTCTTTCACATCTCTTCTTTTCTCAGCTATTTGTAGGTCTCTTCAGACAACCATTCTGCCTTTTTACATGTCTTTCTCTTGGGGATGGTAATGATACAAACTTCCATCCATAGTTCTTCAGGCACTCTGTCTATAGATCTAATCCCTTGAATCTATTTGTCACTTCCATCACATAAACGTAAGGGATTTGATTTAGGTCATACCTGAATGGCCTAGTGGTTTTCCCTACTTTCTTAAATTTAAGTCTGAATTTGGCAACAAGGAGCTCCTGGTCTGAGCCATAGTCAGCTGCCAGTCTTATTTTGCTGACTGTATGGAGCATCTCCATCTTCAGCTGCATAGTATATAATCAATCTGCTTTTGGTATTGACCATCTGGTGATGTCGATGTGTAGAGTCATCTCTTACGTTGTTGGAAGAGGGTGTTTGTGGTGACCAATGCATTCTCTTGGCAAAATTCTGTGAGTCTTTGCCCTGCTTCATTTTGTACTCTAAGGCCCAAATTGTCTGTTACTCCAGATATTGCTTCACTTCCTACTTTTACCTTCCAGTTCCTTATGATGAAAAATACATCTTTTTTGGTGTTAGTTCTACAGGTTCTTATAGGTCATCATAGAATTTTTCAGCTTCTTCAGCATTAGTGGTTGGAGCATATATTTGGATTACTGTGATATTGAATAAAGTTAATAAGACAGTAGTGACACATTATTTTAACTAAATCTTGTATCTTATTCAGATTTCATTAATTTTTAAATAATATATTTTTTGTTGTTGTTCCAAGATATTATCCAGGATGCATTGTATCTAGTCTACATGCCTATATGTGTCCTTAGGCTCCCCTTGGCTGTGATATTTTCTCATACTTTCCATGTTTTTGATGACCTTGACAATTTTGAGGATTATTGGTCACAAATTATGAAATTATAGACAACTGGGATTAGTCATGCATTTTTATCAAGGTTATATTGAAATTATAATCTGTCAAAGGATGACCACAGTGGCAAAGAGTCACTCTTATCACATCATATCAAGGGTACATACTATCAACATGACTTGTCAATGTTGATGCTCACGATCACAAGGCTGAGATAGTATTTGTCAGTTTTTTCCACTATAAAGTTACTCCTTTCTTTCCTCTTTCTACGCTGAACTTTTTGGAATTAACTGATTATGTATAACAAGACTTATGATGTGAACAGTTTTGCTCTACCTTCATGAGGACAAAGTACCCACATAAGTACTTCTTCATGGGACACCTGCATGTTTACCTCCATCTATTTATTTATATCACTCTGAAGTCAAGGATATTCATTTCACAGTTTGGATTATCGTCCAGTGTTACTTTGTTTTCTTGCTCAATCTTTACACCTTTGCTTATTGGCTTCTGTTTCTCTGACATACCTACATCACTGTGATCTTTTGTTGAGCACATTTTTATATTCTGACACTACAACATGATCAAAGTTTCGTGCATATATTTCCTGCTCAGTTTCTAAAATATAACAAACTTTCTAAAATTCTGAATATCTACATAAACTACAACAAATAAAAGTGAATGCTTTTTTCTAAAAGTAAATTCGAATTTATTATTTACAAAATTTATTTAATTGATAATTTAAAGAATTTTTGGCATGCATATGTTTATATAATGTTAACTATTGCTGTATTTTAATTAAATGTTTATTATATGGTATATATTAATATATCCATATATATATACATTTCTGTTTATATACACATACTCACACACACACAGGCATTCCTTGGAAAAAAAGTACATCACTAGCCAAAATTAGATATGGATTCTAAAAGCTTACTCTTAGCTTTCCAAAATTTTTAAATAATAATATTTTTAATGAAAATCTATCTCTAACAGATATAAGAAAATTTTCATAAAATCCAAATTTTAAATTTTACATCATCCCCATGAAAGGCTGCAGTCCATGGGGTCGCTGAGGGTCAGATACAACTGAGCGGCTTCACTTTGACTTTTCACTTTTGTGCAATGGAGAAGGAAACAGCAACCCACTCCAGTGTTCTGGCCTGGAGAATCCCAGGGATGGGGGAGCCTGGTGGGCTGCCCTCTATGAGGTCGCACAGAGTCGGACACGATTGAAATGACTTAGCAGTAGCAGACTTAGCAGCCATGTAAAATTATGGACATTTTGACAGAAATTTTTATTTGGCTTCCCAAATATAAATGATGAACAAAAATTCTATTTTGAAAAAATAAATTGAAAAATTAAGAAAATAAATCACCTCAAGCCATAAAGAACTAGTGTTAAAAAAGGTATATTTCTTTTAGAAAATCATTTAATTTATTCTGATTTTCTTTAAAATGATCACATTTGATTAGGTTGAAAATTTTAAATGGACCTCTGTATAATGGATATTTGAGTATTCTTTCAAATAGCAACAGTATTTCATTTTAGGCTTCCCATGATTCTAAATAAAATCTAAGTGTTAGAAATGTAGAGAATCACTTTTTAAATTCCATTAATTACCAGGTGGAAAAGATGCTAGAACTGAATATTTACAGGCCCAAAGCTAAATTATTCCAGGTAAAAAGGAAAGAAATTACACTTCATTTCAGCTCAGTTCAGTTGCTCAGTCGTGTCTGATCTTTGCGAGCTACTGGATTGCAGCATGCCAGGCCTCCCTGTCCATCACCAGCTCCCGGAGTTTACTCAAACACATGTCCATTGAGTTGGTGATGCCATCCAGCCTTCTCATCCTCTGTCATCCCCTTCTCCTCCTGTCTTCAATCCCTCCCAGCATCAGAGTCTTTTCAAATGAGTCAGTTATTTCACATCAGGTGACCAAAGTATTAGTTTCAGCTTCAGCATCAGTCCTTGCAATGAATATTCAGGATTGATTTACTTTAGGATGGGTTAGTTGGATCTGCTTGAAGTCCAAGGGACTCTAAAGAGCCTTCTGCAACATCACAGTTCAAAAGCATCAATTCTTCGGCACCCAGGTTTCTTTATAGTCTAACATTACTACTCACATCCATAGATTACTACTGGACAAAACATAGCCTTGACTAGACAGACCTTTGTTGGCAAAGTAATGTCTCTGCTTTTTAATATCCTAAGTTGATCATAACGTTTCTTCCATGGAGTAAGCATCTTTTAATTTCATGGTTGCAGTCACCATCTGCAGTGATTTGGGGGCCAAAAATTAAGTTTGCCATTGTTACCACTGTTTCTCCATCTATTTGCCATGAAGTGATGGGAGCCACTCCAGTGTCCTTGCCTGGAGAATCCCAGGGACGGGGGAGCCTTTTGGGCTGCCATCTATGGGGCTGCACAGAGTCGGACACTACTGAAGTGACTTAGCAGCAGCAGATGGTATCACATGCCATGATCTTAGTTTATTGAATGTTGAGCTTTAAGCCAACATTTTCACTCTCTTTCACTTTCATCAAGAGGCTCTTTAGTTCTTCACTTTCTGCCATAAGGGTGCTGTCATCTGCATATCTGAGGTTATTGATACACACACACATACAATGTTGTGCAGGTTATTGATACACACACACATACAATGTTGTTATTGTAATTTGGTCCTTAAATCATGTCTAATGTTTTTGAGACCCTATGAATTGTGGACGACCAGGCTCCTCTGTCCATAGCATTTCCTAGGCAAGAATAGTGCTGTGGGTTGCCATTTCCTTCCCCAGGGGTCTTCCTGACTCAAGGATGAAACCTGTGTCTCATGCATTGGCGGGCAGTTTTTTGTTTGTTTTTTTTTTTAACCACTGAACCACCAGAGAAGCCCATATGTGTGTGTGTGTGTGTGTGTGTGTGTGTGTGTGCATATTTCAAAACAGAAGGAGTGGAAGAAATAAAAAGTGTATGGTAGCTTGAAAAGAATAAAAAATAAATTAAAAAGTTTGTTAGACTGTTTGTTAGACATTCAAATTAGGATTCTAGCATGAGGAAGGTAAAATCTACAAACATTATGGTCCTTGTTGCTTGACAAGAACTTCCTACAATACTAAGAAGGAGAAAACAACCAACTTATCCTTAAGTGAGAGAAAGGAAATGTATATCTGGATACCTGGAATGCTTTGATACTCATGGGACTTCAAACTTTTAATCAATAAAATTTTCCTAACAGAGAAAAAAAAAAAACGAGGCTAAATCTAAATTTAACCTCATATATAGCCCACAGACAAAACTGAGGCTGTTGATAGAGCTAGAGTTAAAATGTTCTTTATCCAATTTGGGGTAAAGTGTTGTATTACTCTGTTTCGCCTGAACTTAAACACCACAAATTATTACTCTTATTATTTAATGTACTCTTATAGTATGATGGGAGCCTAGTACACACGCCAGAGCAAACTGTCACATTACTGATGATTCTCTGCCCATCCAAGTCTTTTCTTTATTTAAGCAGTGATTATGAGAAGAAACAGATGGCAAAAATTAGAAAGTGAATGGTATACTAGCTTTATTATAAATACAGAACATCAGATTCTCAGTCCTATTAAAAGTACTGCTCAGTTTGAGCTCCACACTAGTGTGAAGAGGTGCAAATGCACTACCCTTCTCTTTTTTCCTTGCCTTTAACAGGGAGAGGAGTTACTGTTCGGCTCTGACAATATCATTAATTTTATATATGGCAATAACTTCTAAACGATGACAGCTATCAGTAGCCTGAAGCAGCTTCAAATGTCCTTTGAACAGGTTATTTTTGCTAGTTAGGCTTCCAATTCCATAATGAGCTCACCCCCTCCCATGCCTGCCCCCTAAGAAAAGACGCTTTCAAATTCAGGTGTTGGAAAGAAAACAACTAACATCATTTCCACAAGGATGGAAGACATAATTAACTTTATTGCGAATAAGTCAAGTTTGGGCATAACCACAATACATTTTACAAACTTTGCTAAATCCATGGCCCTGTATATGAAGATTTAGCTTTGAAGTAGTCCTTCCAATGAACTAATATTTTAATAAATTAGCTTATAATCGAATCAAACTGTACTAAACAGTTATATGTAACATTTTGGATACTGCTATCACAAGCAGACTATGAAAACCATAATCCTGAGACGACAGTTTTCCTTCTATTTTTAAACATATTTTTCCTAGAAAGGCTTTCAAATTCCAGTACCCATGAGACAAAATTTCAGACAAGTTTTAGACAATGATTATCTCTGTATTTAACTCTAGAGACCATCACAACCTTTAGACCAACTTTGGAATCAAACTGTATTATTTGTAATATATTACTGCTTATCTATCATTCATGAATTAAACTTTCATGCTCCTTTTTATGACATACATTTTGTTTCAAAAAGACCATAATTAGTAATAAAAGTAAAAGGCCATAATTGGCAATAAAAATGTAATAACTGACATTTATTTCAACTGAAACATAATTGACATCACTTGGAATATTTTCTATGAGGGAGAGGCATAAAGTCTGTTATTTTTCACAAAGTTTAATACAAATAATGTAAATCCACTATAGCCATGGATCTGTAAATTTTATTTTTTCATACTATTTAAGCTTTGAATGCCAATATAACTACTAAATAGATCACTGAATTTAATAATAAAAATGCTAACAAAGCATCATTCATCAGAATTTTAAATTCTATATTCTGTAGTCCTTTATTAGAATAATACATTCTAAGCAGTTGTCCAAAACTCACTACACTAAAAAGAGCTTCACAAGAAAATGCAAAGTTTCAAAAAAATCTAGAAATAAATCATCTAGAAAATCTGTCTCTGTTCACAGAATTCAGATCCATCCATATGGCGAATGGTTTTGTATGCTCAAATATGCTTTTAATTGAGGAAAAATCATAAAACTTTCATTGAGTCTGCAGTGCATCAACTTTATTGCTATAAAATATTATGAAGTAGGTTTGTTTTCATTCTTTACCTTTGGGTTATAGAAGCCTGGTCTCTCCATTGACATATGGTACAT
The DNA here is from genome assembly GCA_006410615.1 of Neotragus moschatus. Classification (NCBI taxonomy): domain Eukaryota; kingdom Metazoa; phylum Chordata; class Mammalia; order Artiodactyla; family Bovidae; genus Neotragus; species Neotragus moschatus. The sequence goes on along the minus strand of SJYA01001949.1, from coordinate 397,878 downwards.
AATCTTCAGTACCTTTTCCTTCCCTAAGATAAATTCAAATCTTCCTCTTATAGTCATGCATTATTAAATGCAGCAAATATTGGCTCTATTTGTTCACAAAATTATAACTCATATATGAGTTGAATTCCAACTCTAGAAACTTCTAGAAGTATTAGATCCACTAAATGTCAAATAAATGGACATTTTGTTCTGCAGGCTTCAGATCTTCATGCACTAAGAAAGTTATCCAAGAACATGAGATGTCTTTCCATTTATTTATGTATATTCTCCAATTCATTCATCAATATGTTATAATTTAGTAAACAGATCTTTTACCACTTTGTTTAAATTTATTCCTAATTATTATATTGTTTTTAAGGAAGAATTAATATTTTTAAAATGTCCATACTATCCAATAATGATTAACAAATTCTATGCAATCTCTATCAAAATCCCAATGACATTTTTACAGAAATGGAAAAAAAAAATCTTAAAATCTGTATCAAACCGCTGGAAAAACATGCAGAGCCAGAGCAATCTTGAGAAAGATCAAAGCTGAAAGCATCATACTTCTTGATTTCAAACTATATTACAAAGCCATAGTAATTAAAACACTATCATAGTGGCATAAAACAGACACATAGACCAATGGAACAGAAAAGACAGACCAGAAATATCCTTAGGTATAAATAGTCAATAAATTTTTCACAAGGCCACCAAGAACACACAACGGGTAAATAACAACCTCTTCAATTAATGTTGCTGGGACAACTGGATATTTGTTTGCAAAGAATGAAACTGAACCCCTCTCTTACATCACTCAAAAGATTTAACTTAAAATGGTTTAAAGATTTTGATGTAAGACCTGAAACCAGAAATCTCTGGAAGAAAATATAGGGAAAAATTCCTGGATATTGATTGGTCTTGGTAATTTCTTGGTTAAGATACCAAAACCCAGGCAACAAAAGCTCAGATAAACAAATGGGGACACACCGAACTAAAGCTCTTCTGCATAAAAAAGGAACAATAAACTGAAAAAGGCAATCTACAGATAAGAAACTACTTGCAAGCCATATATCTGATAAGAGGCTAATTTCTAAAATACATAGACTACATATAACACAATAACAATGAAACAAAAGACCAATTTAAAAAGTACCAAAGGAGCTGAATAGACATTTTTCCAAATAAGACACAAATGGCCAAGAGTTACCTGGAAAAATGCACACCACCACCAGTTTTCAAGGAAATGCAAATACAAATCACAAGGAGGTATCACCTTACACCTGTTAGAATGATTATTATCAAAAAGACAAGATAAAAATTGTTGGTGAGGATGTGGAGAAAATGAAACCATTGTAAACTGTTGATAGGAATAGAAATCAGTACAGTCACTACAGATTACTGTATGGCAGCAGCTCTTCCAAAAATTAAAAATGGAAAAACCATCTAACCAGGAATCTCACTCTCAAATACGTACATCAGGGAAATAAGGCATCTTGAGAGACATTGGCACCACCATGTTTCCTGCATCACAAGTGACAACAAACATGTCTAGATACAGAAACAACCGAGATATCCTTCAGAAGATGAGTGGATAATGAGAGTGTGGTTTTATATACAGGCAGCCACACACAAACTTATATACATGCACATACTGGAATATTACTGAGTCAGATAAAGAGGAAAATCCTGTCTTTGGGGATAAGAGAAATGAAGCTGAAGGGAATTATGCTAATGTAATAAGCCAGAAATGATTATTTTGANAGGGGACGACAGAGGATGAGATGGCTGGATGACATACGGACTCGATGGACGTGAGTCTGAATGAACTTTGGGCGTTGGTGATGGACAGGGAGGCCTGGCGTGCTGCAATTCATGGGGTCGCAGAGTCGGACACGACTGATCAACTGAAGTGAACTGAATAAGCCAGATAAGGAAAGAGAAGTTCTATATTGGTATCACTTATTCATGGAATCTTAAGACTAATTTCATAAAACCGGAATGGTGTTTTCTAGGGTCTGATAAGAGGGGGATGTGGAGAAGTATGTCAAAGGCTATAAACTTTTAGTTATAAGGATAAATCACAAGGTTCAAATGTATAACATGGTAATGATAGTTCATAACACAGTCTTAAAAAGTTAAAAGTTACTGAGAGTAAAAAAGAAAACCATTTAACTAGGACAGATNTAATTTCATAAAACCGGAATGGTGTTTTCTAGGGTCTGATAAGAGGGGGATGTGGAGAAGTATGTCAAAGGCTATAAACTTTTAGTTATAAGAATAAATCACAAGGTTCAAATGTATAACATGGTAATGATAGTTCATAACACAGTCTTAAAAAGTTAAAAGTTACTGAGAGTAAAAAAGAAAACCATTTAACTAGGACAGATAATGATGTTTTTAATTATCTTGACTTTGGTAATCAATTCGCAAGGCATATGTATGGTAAATCATTACAACCTTAGTATATATAAATTTCCTAAATTTCCCCTAAATTTCGTAAATAGTCCTTTTGTTTTACTCCTCCCACTTGACTCTTCTAGTCCTAGGGAAACCACTAATTTGCTTTCCTTCACTAGAGATCATTTTACATTTTCTGGGATTTCATATAAATAACATATATTATTTTCATCTGGCTTCTTTCACTCATCAAAATTTATTTTTGTATTGTCTTTAACTTTCTAAAATACTTATTAATATATATTTCTATATGTTTCACTGAAATTGACAAAATCATTATAGCCATTTACATTCCCACATATTTGATATAAAGAGGCTTTTTGATTGTGACTATATTCATAGGTGAGGTGTGTAGCNTCTTTCACTCATCAAAATTTATTTTTGTATTGTCTTTAACTTTCTAAAATACTTATTAATATATATTTCTATATGTTTCACTGAAATTGACAAAATCATTATAACCATTTACATTCCCACATATTTGATATAAAGAGGCTTTTTGATTGTGACTATATTCATAGGTGAGGTGTGTAGCGTTGTCCTGTTAAGCTTTTAATTTGCATCTACCTGAAGGTAAAGATGTTGATATTCATATGGTTATATCCTATACACATATTTTCTTTAGTTCAATTTCTATTCAAGTATTTTGCTATTTTAATAGGTTTTTTGCATTCTTTTCATTTACTTTGAAAATATGCATATGTATTATATATTACATTTGTACAGAAATATATAAATCATACATTCTTTATATATATATATACACACACACACACACACACACACACACACACACACTGATAAATACACTTTTAAAACTTCTTAGTTGTTCAGGCAGAAATACAAATCATACCCCTATTATTTTATCTTAGTCAGAGAAATAGAAGCATTTCATTTAAACTTCATAGTTTTTGACACTATGAATATTATCACTGGTATCAAGTAGGATCTAAATGGCACCCCACTCCAGTACTCTTGCCTGGAATATCCCATGGACAGAGGACCCTGGTAGGCTGCAGTCCATGGGGTCGCTACTAGTCGGACACAACTGAGAGACTTCCCTTTCACTTTTCACTTTCCTGCTTTGGAGAAGGAAATGGCAACCCACTCCAGTGTTCTTGCCTGGAGAATCCCAGGGATGGGGCAGCCTGGTGGGCTGCCATCTATGGGGTTGCACAGAGTCGGACACGACTGAAGCGACTTAGCAGCAGCAAAATAATAAAATAACATAGTCCTTACTACCAATCTTCCATATTCATCATATTCACATTCACTTTTCTTATGTGTTTTATGTCAAATACTTTAACATGTCCTGTGTGTCTTGTCTTCTAATAATTCAATTTTCAATCATCTGCTATTGTCCTCTGAAATTTCAAAAAATCTTCACAATTATTTAATATTTCAAATATGCTTTCTTAAAGCAATGTTTTATATATTGCTTCATATTGCAATGATTACATTTAATAAGAGTAAGACAAGAAATTATTGTCTTTAAGCTAATTTGGAAAGCTTAAGACATCCCCATATCTTTTGTTTGTATAAGTTAAGAATACACTCTTGGTCTCTTTCCTTCACTTAGTCTTTCCACTGAAAGAGATACTTATCAGATTGGTCAACAGCAGACATTCATCTTGGTTTCTCTATTGAATAAGTCATTTATTAAAGGAACTGATGCAGAAGATTTGCTATTTTTCTTCTCCCTCTTCACCATGACCACGTGCAGTCTGCTACCTTTGCAGGTGGATTTGTTATCAATTGAAGTTTCACTTTAAGTGGGATATTGCAAATTTGGGGAAGGATGGGCAATTACTAGTTTTGTTCGCACATTAAAATGCATTCTTCAACACAGACTTTATAAATGTTAAAGATTTTATTTTTATTATCCACTTACTGATATATTCTCATTCAAAAGTCTGGTTAAAAAGTGTAGAATATTTATTAGGCCACCTCAAAGACTCCAGTAAGTAAAAAACAACAACAACAAGAAAAAAAGAAAAACCCTTGGATTGACTGTGAACTTTTTTCTTTCCGATTATTTCAGTAGAATTTTGGTCATTCCAATCTATGTCTACAAATCCTTGATATGTCTACAAACTGAATTTGGTCTTTTTTTCTAATTTAAATTTATTTATTTTAATTGGAGGCTAATTACTTTACAATATCGTATTGGTTTTGCCATACATCAATATGAATCCACCACAGGTATACCCATGTTCCCCATCCTGAACCCCCCTCCCTCCTTCCTCCCTGTCCCATCCTTCTGGGCCATCCCAGTGCACCAGCCCCAAGCATCCTATATCCTGAAATGAACCCGGACTGGCGATTTATTTCTTATATGATTCTATACATATTTAAATGCCATTCTCCTAAATCATGCTACCCTCTCCCTCTCCCACAGAGTCCAAAAGACTGTGCTATACATCTGTGTTTCTTTTGCTGTCTCACATACCATGTTTCTAAATTCCATATAATGCATTAGTATACTGTATTGGTGTTTTTCTTTCTGGCTTACTTCACTCTGTATAATAGGCTCCAGTTTCATCTACCTCATTAGAACTGATTCAAATGTACTCTTTTTAATGGCTTAGTAATACTCCAGTTTGGTCTTAAAGAATATCCAGACTATTCCATTTGTTTAAAAGGCTAATCTATAAAAATGGATTGATATATGCAACTTCAATCTTCTAATTAGAACAGCCGCTACTTTATTTCAGATCTTTTGAAACAGAGACTAGTACTTTCTCAACTAGACTCTTGTTTTTAAATATTTTCATGGCTAATATTAATTTTTTATATGTTGAACTATTATCTGGCTCATTTCTTAGTCTTGTGACACAGATTTCAGTCTTGAGAAGCAATTGGAATGGGTTATGTGACAATTATTCTTTGATGTTCTGATATTTTTCTTCAAATAATACATTGTTCACTGTACCCTCTAGATGGCTTTTTAAAAATCAATTATAATATTTTCAGGTTTAGTTTCTGTTTAGGTTTGTTATGGACTGAACTGTGCCCCATTAATTCATATGTTGATGTATTAAGCCCCACTCCCCAGTAGCTCAGAATATGTCTGTATTTGGAGACAGGGTCTTTGAAAAGAGCACCATGCAGATATTGACATCATTTGTTTAAAGAAAAAGTTTATATAAATTAGGTGGAGGTTTCTTTTTTTTTATCTTTCTTCATTCTGGAATTTTAAGATATCTATATATCCCATTCCATTTCTGGTTATAATGTTAATGTTTTCTGCTACTGAAATTTAAATGGAAAAAAAAGTTTTCTTTTCAAAAACTCAGATGAGATTGCCCCATATTTATCAAACCATATATTTTTTACTTCCATTTTCAGAATCAAATAATCCTATCTATAATAGTTTACATGTGGTTCTGCCAGGAGGTGAGAGAGAGGGAATATATGATCTCTCCCTGTCAGTTCTCCTTTTTTTTTTTAATTCCTTTGTGAGAAGACTGGTGGACTGCTAAATCACTCTTCTACTTTATCATTGTAAAGGGTCTATGAATCATCATGAAACAGTGGCCTTTTCATTATCTGGCATTATAAAAGTAGAGTTCTCCAAATTTATGAATCTGAACGTTGTGACTTAGCTACCTTTTGCAATGAGGTCTGATGTGTATTCCATTCTTTAATTACCTATATTTCAGTTGATTTGGCCTCACTTTAAAACCTGTATCCCTGCCATGCTCTGGCCTTTTTTTTGTCTAGTTCAGTTCAGTCGCTCAGTCATTCCAACTCTTTGCGACCCCATGAATTGCGTCACTCCAGTCCTCCCTGTCCATCACTAACTCCCAGAGTTCACTCAGACTCGCGTCCATCGAGTCAGTGATGCCATCTCATCCTCTGTCGTCCCCTTCTCCTCCTGCACCCAATCCCTCCCAGCATCAGGGTCTTTTCCAAATAGGCAACTCTTCGCATGAGGTGGCCAAAGTATTGGAATTTCAGCTTCAGCATCAGTCCTTCCAATGAACATCCAGGGTTGATCTCCTTTAGAATGGACTGGTTGGATCTCCTTGCAGTCCAAGGGACTCTCAAGAGTCTTCTCCAACGCCATAGTTCAAAATCATCAGTTCTTTGGCACTCAGCTTTCTTCACAATCCAACTCTCACATCCATACATGACCACTGGAAAACCCATAGCCTTGACTAGACAGACTTTGTTGGCAAAGTAATGTCTCTGCTTTTGAATATGCTATCTAGGTTGATCATAACTTTCCTTTCAAGGAGTAAGCGTTTTTTAATTTCTAGTTAGTTCTTGTAAATTTTCCCTATACCTATAAAGCTATAGAAATCCCCCTTATTAGAGTAATTCTTTTTTTCACATATATACTTTTCAAAATGGTGACATATTTCTACATGCTGACTACCGTCTGTCATTCCCTCTCAATCTCGGGAAAATGTTCTTATATTACTGAGAAAGAGATTTTGTATAATCAAAAATCAGTTTACCTTAAAATTTTGTATTATGATACCATTACATATGTAATTATATGCTTTATTACAATTATGCACTGCATAAATAAATGTTCCCTTTTGCTATCAGATCTCTGGAGTTATTTTACATTTATATTATATTATCTAAAATAGTAATTGCTATGTAACTCTTTTAAGAGTCATATTATTTCTTTCAAGTATTGCCTTTTAAAAAATCTTAAAACCCATCCTTCACTTTGTCTATTTTTTATGATCACTATTGTAATAATCTACCTTAGAAGATCAAGATAGGAATATTGAATTGCTCTTCATGTTGCATTTTTCCTCATCAGAAACAAATCCTGTCTCAGAATAAGTGTTTAAATGATGGCTTGAAAAAATTAGAAATACAGATGTAAATAAACCTTTTCAAATTAAAATAACATTTGTATGACAGTGAAAGTGAAGTCGCTCAGTTGTGTCCGACTCTTTGAGACTCTATGGACTATCTCCAACCAGTCTCCTCTGTCCAAAGAATTCTCCAGAACAGAATACTGAAGTGGGTTGTCATTTGCTTCTCCAGAGGATCTTCCCGACCCAGGGATCAAACCTGGGTCTCCCTCATTGTAGGTAGATGCTTTACCGTCTGAGCCACCAGGGAAGTCATCAGGGAATGTTTCGATCCATTCAATACTTTGTTGTGTTTAGAGGGTAATTGTTTTATTCAATAATTTATTCCTATTAATTAAGAGAAAAAGTCTAAAAACATTTAACAAAATGCCTAAAAGTTTATTAAAATATCATCAAAGCTGAATTAAATATCAGTAAAGATTGTTGTTATTCCTTCGGGTCTGCTAGACTGAGGTTTTGCAGACTCAAGGAGTTGAGAGAGAATCAATACTTTGAGAAATGAAGTATAAAATTTTAGAAAGCTGAGGTTAGCTCCTGATTGTTGCTTCAGAATTTAAGAAGATAAAAAAGGAAGATATTTCTTGATTAGAAATATAGGTTTTAAGTCATGACTGCCTTTGAAGAGCTCCAAATTTGGGGCTTCCCAGTTGGTGCTAGTGGTAAAAAAATCTGCCTACCCATAGAGGAGATGCAAGAGTAGAGGATTCAGTCTCTGTGTTGGGAAGATCATTCCGAGCAGGAAATGGCAATCTGCTCCAGTATTCTTGCCTCGAGAATCCTATGGACAGAAGAGTCTGGCAGGCTACAGTCCATGGGGCCACAAAGGTGGACACGACTGAGTGATTGAGCACACACACATACACACATTCTAATTTAATAGAATGAATGAAGCCCAGGAAAAATATAAATAATCGTTAAAATCATGCATAACTGTTTCCATTCAGAAGCTTTAAAACCAAACCNAGAATCCTATGGACAGAGGAGTCTGGCAGGCTACAGTCCATGGGGCCACAAAGGTGGACACGACTGAGTGATTGAGCACACACACATACACACACTCTAATTTAATAGAATGAATGAAGCCCAGGAAAAATATAAATAATCGTTAAAATCATGCATAACTGTTTCCATTCAGAAGCTTTAAAACCAAACCATGCTAAGCCATATCTACAAAATACTGATATACTGAATTATATAATTGCTTAATTTATCATATAAAACTTCAGGAGAGTAAAAATGATAAGGAAAAAGCAGAAGTCTGACATCCGTGTGACCTGTTACTGAAAATTACGTTGCTGAAGCTAAGGCTAGTTTATTTCTCTTCAAATCATATATATTTAATAAAAGACATGGCAATTAATAGTGGTACTAATCAACACTTGTGGAGGTACTTCATACAAATAATAAATCTGGATAAACAAATAAATGGACTTCCCAGGTGGCTCAGTGGTAAAGAATCTGCTTGCTAATGCAGGAACCACAGGAGACATGGATTGGATCCCTGGGCCGGGAAGATCCCCTGGAGAAGGAAATGGCAATGTACCCCAGTATTCTTACCTGGAGAATCCCATGGACAGATAAGCCTGACAGGCTTACAGCCCACGGGGATCACAAAGAATCAGGCATGACTGAACATGCACACATGCATAACATAAGCAAATAAACATAAAACAAACAAAAACAAAAGAAATGCAAGGTTGTCTGTAGCTGTGCTTTTTCTTGTACAGATTGTATAAAGGCTGTTGTATAATTGGCCAATTACTGAACTTTATACCTTTCTTCCTAATATACTTTATTTTGTTCTGACAATCTTATATTTATAAAACAGTTTTGCAAAGAGGTTTCCCTTTTATTCTTTCATTATAATAATAACAAAAATGTGTGTGCTAAATCACTTCAGTCGTGTCTGACTCTCTGCAACCCCATGGACTGTATCCTGCCAGGTTCCTCTGTCCATGGCATTCTCCAGGCAAGAATACTGGGAGTGGGTTGCCATGCCTTTCCCCAGGGTGTCTTCCTGACCTACAGATCAAACCTATGTTTCTTAGGTCTCCTGCACTTGTAGTCAGGTTCTTTATCAATAATGTCACCTGGGAATATAGGAAGAATTGGCATTAGGAAAAATATCACTATCGTATTTGTAGACATCAGGACACAGATAAGACAAGCTGAGCATTTCCTAAAGGTTTTATAGCTAATTAATGATAAAGGCTAAATATGAATCAGAAAGCCAGAGTTTGGTGAAATATTTGGTTTTTCTTTCATACTTTCTCTCAAATAACTGTTTCAAAATGCTTGCTAACACTAACTCTGCTTCTGTGCTTCTCAACTGGCAATTTTTCTTAGTGATTTGTGCATACAAATAAGCTGATATTGGCAGCGTCACAGAAATCCACAGGTTTGCAACTTTCTACTGTATACTACATTTTACCTTAATTTTATAATTTTATTTTTACTTATCCTTATAATACATGCTCTACTGCATCTTTCTGGAAAACCAATTCTAGGAAAACAAAATAAAACCTAATGCTTGATATATTTCTTTTAAGCTGAAATTAGTTATGCAAAGGAGCATACTTGAATGGGTTTAATTTGAGACATCAGTGCCATTAGATGGCACTCTGGGTAAAGTTGACAATGTTATTTCTTATACTAGAGCATCACAATTTAAGGGCTTAAGTAAGATAAATGGAATACAAAATTAGTGAACATTTATGTCAAAGAATCATAACGATTACAATGACAAAGGACACTTTTGCTCTTTAAATAATTTAAGGTTTCCTTTTGAATTGTTATATACCACTCATCAAATAAAAATTAAGACATTATACAATGAGCTTTTCCTCAGTGAAAATGGATTCATGGTTAAATTTTAAATTTTAAAATTATTGATTTTGCTTTATGGAGCTAAAATCAATGTTATCAATCACTTTATATCATTCTTAATACAATGTAATGGTAAGGTCTAAAAGGAATCAGTTTTCTAAGCTTATATATCTTTTAAAACAATTTCCATGTATAAAAATGGATTTTATAAGCACTGGAAATGCCATTCATATTTTAAGTTTTCTTTATTCAAATAAGTAGTTTAGAAATATACTCAATACATAAATATTCTTTCTTTCTAATTGGATTACAAATGTTTTGTTAGAAGTTATTCCATTTGTTCAATCCTTTTCATCTAGTCACTAATAGGTTAAAAAGCTTAGGAGGGAAAGTTAAGAAATAGAAGTTATGGTAACAGCCCTTCAGAAATGTACCATCTTATTAATGAAAGGTGTCTACACAAAACAGGCAATAAGGACTACAGCCTACCAGGCTCCTCTGTCCATGGGATTTTCCAGGCAAGAGTACTGGAGTGGGTCGCTATTGCCTTTTCCGAATAATAGAAGTAAATGCACATAATTTTCCTCTAAGGAACTGTTAGAGACCCAATAACATCACGATGGTCTGGCATTTATTTATTATTTTATCATTACCAAAAGGTAGACAAATATCTTTGATTACTGACTGCATTGCAGATGCCGTCACTACTACTAATATAGGTAATACCTACTATTATTAATAATAGGTACAATTAAGTACACACCAATTAAAAAACAAAGAGGCAACTAAATTGATTCTTTTCCAGAACGACATACTTCCTGTCCTTTGTTTCTCGTTCTGACTGCAAGGGTTTAGGCAAGAATTGATTTTGCAAAAACAATGGGAGCTTAAAAGATACCAGAGCAAGTTGGTAGAGAAGTACTGGAGTAAAGAAATAGCAATTAGACTGAAATGCGTCTAAACTTTGTTTGGTGTCTTATCCATGACACTCCATTTCGTTTTAACAGACAATAACAGATGGAAACATCTTTTACAGTTTAACTTTTGGGGCAACATGATTGAGACTATTGTTCGTTGTGTTAGAAAAAATGAAGCAGTGTTCTTCATGGAAAGCTGATCTAAATTAGATTTCATTTTTCTTTTATATAGTTTTTAATCTGATTCATATTATTTTTGGCAGGTAAAATAATTCACAAGTCTTAGAGCTTTCCATAAACATAGGAACTGAACCGTGTCTTTGTTTCTCTGGTAATCTCAGACTCATTGTTTTTATTCTGGTCTGTATAGTACAAACACATGAAACTATGCAGCCTATGCTATAGTTTAAAATATTAAATAGTAAAATAATAATATCCTTTATACCTGTTGACTCATTGGCCAAGTTAAGATATAGGATATTATCAGCATATTAAAGCCACTTTAGCAATCTTCCTCTGTTCATTTTTCACTCCATCATTCATATCTGACTTCTTTATTGTTCATTCCCAAATATTTGTTTACATTTTTCTAGCTTAACTGGATTAAATTATATGTGTTCTTCAGTTCTTTGCTTCTGTCTCTCTGCATTCTATATTTTTTAAAACCTACTCAGGTCGATGCCCTCATGTTGATGAGTCAGTTCATTCATTATTACTGCTGTAAATTCTCTTGTATTCTCTTATATGAAGATGGCATAATTTATTTATCCGTTCTAGTTAGTGCTGATGGACAATTGGGATGTTTCCAGACTTTTGGTATTATGCAAATACTGGTCTGACTACTGTTACATCTGATCCTTGGTGAACATGTTCAAAATCTTTCTCACAGGCATATGCCGTGGCTTGGAGTTGCTCAGGACAGAAAATAAATATTGTATTACTATGTAAAATATTAAACTGCTTTGAAAGTGGTTATTTCAGTGTGTACTGCCAATAACTCTATTACTAAGTTCCTATTGTACTACATTCTAGCGAATAATTGTTTTTATTAGGCTGATCGTTGTGAAAGCTTATCTAATGATGCTTTAATGCTTTTCATTATCATTTCCCTGATCATGAATGATGTTGACCATATTTTGTTTGTTTGCTTCTTTTTTTGTCTTTTCTCTTCTGCCAAAATTTTGTACATGTTTTACCCATTTTCTACAGGGATATTTTACTTTTAAATATTAATGTGGGGAATAATTTATATATTCCAAATACTAACCTGTCCTGACTATTCAGTGGAAGGACTGTTGTTGAAGCTCCGAAACTTTGGCCACCTGATGCAAAAAAGATTGATTTACTGGAAAAGACTCTGATGCTGGGAAAGATTCAGGGCAGAAGGTGAAGGGGATGACAGAGGATGAGATGGTTGGATGGCATCCCCAACTCAATGGACATGAATTTGGGTAAATTTTGGGAGTTGGTGATGGACAGGGAAGCCTGACATACTGCAGTCCATGGGGTCTCAAAGAGTGGGACACGACTGAGTGACTGAACTGACTACTAATCCAGTTGACTTTTATTATTCATAGATTTCATCTTTTTGAATTTGTCTATTGCTAAAATCAATCCATAATCCTAAAATCAACAGTTGTGGTGCTTTCACATTCATTCAAAGCCGTGCATGGAACAGGCAAAAAAAAAAAACACCAAAAAACTGAGTTTTCTGCTGCACATGCATTGTTCCAGTTGGGGTTGAATGAGATGACATTCCAGCTTCTTATTTTAGTTCTGTCATTGTGCAGTCTACTTAGTGCTACCTTTTACTCATTTTTTGGTGTTTCTGCTGGTAATTTCACTTTTTAAAATGGTTCTCAAGCATGGTGGTAAAGATTAGTCTAGTGTTCCTAAGTGCAAGAAAGCTATAATGTGCTTTACAAAGAAGTATTAGATAAGATTGGGTCAGGCAAGAGTTCTAGTGCTGTTAACCACGAGCTAATGTTAATTAATCAATATTACATATTAAATAAGGTATCACTAAACAGAACACATATAAAATGAAGTTCTACATGGATGGCCTGATGGATATCTTGTGAGCAGAGGCTTACAGAAATGTAACTCTGTATCTTCCCTAGGAACATATATCAGTATTGGCTAAATTTCTATTGGGATATCTTTATAGAACACAGTGCTGCAAATAATGAGAATCAATTGTATTTTCTTGCTTGTATCTATTACAAATATCTTTCTCTATGTTGTTTCTTTTCACTGCCTTTATACAATTATTTGAAAAATAAAAGTCCTTGCTATGTGATACAGAAATTTTTACTGCTAGGTATTAACCCACAGAAAACAAAAACAATAATTTAAAAATATATATGTACCTCGATGCTCATTGCAGCATTATTTACATTAGCCAAGATATGGAAGTAACCTAAGTTTCCATTGATAGTTGAATGGATAAGGAAGATATGGTGCCTGTGTGTGTGTGTGAGAGCGTGCATGTGCACACACACAAGTACATATGAACATACACAGTGGAATTTACTCAGCTACAAAACATGGAAATCTTGCCATTTACAACACGTGGACGGATCTAGAGGGTATGTGCTAAGTAAAGCGAGACATAGAAAGACAAATACCTTATCATCTGGTTATACATAAAATCTAAAATCATAACAAAACAAAAACAAACTCATAGATAATAAGCAAGGGGTGGTTGCCAGAAGGATGGGAGATGGGGAGTGTAAGCAAAATAGGGGCAGAGAATTACAAGGTACAAACCTTCAAACAGTTATTTTCCTATTTAGCAGAAATTACCACATCCTTATAAATCAACTCTAACTATACTTCAATTAAAAAGAGACATGCAAACCTTCAGTCATAAAATAAATAAACCACAGGGATGTAATATACAGCATAAGGAATATAGTCAATAATATTGCAATACTTTTGTATATGGATGGATGGTTACTAGACTTATAGTAGTGACCGTTTCATAAAATATATAGGGGTCAAGTCACTAATAATACATCTGTAAACTAACATAGTATTGTATGCCAACTCTATTACAATAATAAATTTTATCAAATTTATCTATTTTCCTCTATGTAGTTTGTAAGTTTATTTCTTTATAATTTATGTACTCGTTCCCTTCATCTGGTTTTTTGAAAAAAAATTTCTGTACTTCTTCCTTATTAGATTTACCTTTCAATTAAACTCTGAGGGTTACTTTTATTCTGTTTGAGGTTTATTTTTATTTATGGTATAGCATAAGGACCTATTTGAGTGGCCAATATTTGCTGCAAAATGTAATGACTATAACAAATTTTGCTGTTTTTCAAGACCCATTCTATCATAAAGCAAGTTCTACTCATATACAGTAAATTGCTCCTATTAAAAAAGAAGTGCAAATTGTGAAAGTGTCTCAGTGATTTTTCTTTCATGGGTAGGTCTAACAAATGAAAGTGAAGAAAATATGCCAGTTTTCATATTATTCATCCATAGCACACACTACAGCATCAGGGGAAACAAAATATCTCATTTTGAATACAAAATTGATATAAGGTTCCACTTAATTTTATATAGATCATGTTTTAAATTGGCATAAATTCATTGGTGATATGCCATATACTTAATGACAGAGTAAAGTAATGAAATACAAATACAATGGCTTGGAGCACATTCATTAATTTTATTTGCTTACTAACTTTATCCATTCATTCAAACATTGAAACATCTGCCCTCCCACCATTACCACAACCAAACAAGTAGGCATTTTACTAACCTGCTTGAGCTGCCATAACAAAAGAACAGACTGAGAAGGCTTAAACAAGAGAAACTTATTTTCTCACAGTTCTGAAGGCTGGAAATGCAAGAACAAGAAATTGATGGAGTAGGTTTCTCCTGAGGCCTCTCTCCTTGACTAGCTGACAGCTGCCTCTTTTCTGTGTCCTCACAAGGCCTTTCTTTTGTGTGCACACTTCCCTGGTATATCTCTCTGTGTATCTTAATTTCCTCTTTTAAGGAAATCAGTCATATTGGATTAGGCCCTATCCTATGGGTTTTAACTTAATCACCTATTTAAAATTCCTATTTCCAAATTCAGCCACATTAAAACATACAGGCGTTAGATCTTCAACATAAGAATTTAAGGAGAAATACAACTCTGTTCGTGACAGGCATACTTAAGTTCTTAAGGTACAATAATGACCTTTCCAGTCATGTTATGCTGAATTGTCTGTTTCTCAACAACTTTTTAAACTGCTCATAGACAGAAGCTATGTCTTTTTATACATATGTCCCCCAAATAATGGAGCGGTTTAAATTATGTGCTTCTACAGTCAGTGTAATGTCAAGCCATATTAGACCCTGAGCCAGAAGGAAAAATTACTAATATTGATCATGTCTTTAAAGTTTTGATATTTTGGTAATCAGTGATATTTTTACATTGATTTTTTTAATGATGCATTAAAATGGTATTTATCTGAATTACTGAGCTTTTTTAGTGTTCCTTTAAATTTTATGTGAAGTAAGTTAAGCATCTCACTCCCTTCATC
This sequence comes from Neotragus moschatus, assembly GCA_006410615.1. NCBI lineage: Eukaryota > Metazoa > Chordata > Mammalia > Artiodactyla > Bovidae > Neotragus > Neotragus moschatus. Next base: position 382,311 of record SJYA01001949.1, on the reverse strand, counting down.
CTCTTCATCCTACTTTCGACCCTGTCTAAAATGATGAAATTTACAAGAGGAAATTTTCAGTAATAGTATTCCTATCCCTAAAAAGCTTCACTGTGACAGTCTTTACAAAATGCTATAGCAGGAATAATTTGTCTTTTGAAAAGTAGCAAAAGGCATGAAAAACATCACTACTTTGGAATTTGGAAAACTTTAGATTCTACTTTTGTCTGCCAATTGTTTGCTGGTTCTAAAGTCCAACCCTTCGGTAGGTAAGTTAGACAAAATCAAGCAATAAAATGCAGTATACAACAGAACATTAATATTTAGCTAATTAACTTTCATAAAATCACAATTTCATGTTCTACATTGAGAGACTTTGATTCAGTTATTTCTAGGATGTGGTGCATGGCTCTGCAGTTTTTACATATAACTCTACACACCCAAATGGTTGTAATATAATTAGTCCTTGGATCATGTGCTTTGTAGTGTGAGTGAGTGAGTGAAGTCGCTCAGTTGTGTCCAACTCTTTGCGATCCCATGGACTGTAGCCTACCAGGCTCCTCTGTTCATGGGATTTTCCAGGCAATAGTACTGAAGTGGATTGCCATTTCCTTCTCCAGGGGATCTTTCCAATCCAGGGATCGAGCTTTGTAGGGTACACTGATTGAATATGGGTTAGAGTCCCTGATGAGATTAATCAGTTAAACTAGGCTTGAGTCCTGAGAGACTGTGGTTCTGAATGAGTTATAAAGACAGAAAAACATAGGAATAATAGTGCAAACTGATTCAGAAAGTGAAGAAGAATTAAAGAGCCTCTTGATGAAAGTGAAGGAGAAGAGTGAAAAAGCTGGCTTAAAACATAGCATTCAAACAAGGTCATGGCACCCAGTCCCATCACTTCATAGCAAATACATGGGGAAACAATGGAAACAGTGACAGATTTTATTTTCTTAGGCTCCAAAATCACTGGGACTGTGACTGCAGCCAAGAAATTAAAAGACACTTGCTCCTTGGAACAAAAGCTCTGACAAACCTAGATAGCACATGAAAAAGCAGAGACATCAGTTTGCCAAAAATGGTCCATATAGTTAGTAACAGCTACGATTTTTCCAGTAGTCATGTACAGATGTCAGAATGGACCATAAAGAAGGCTAGACACTGAAGAATTGATGCTCTGGTGCTGGAGAAGACTCTTAAGAGTCCCTTGGTCAGGAAAGAGATCAAAGCAACCAGTCCCAAAGGCAATTAACTCTGAATATTCACTGGAAGGACTGAAGCTCCAAAAGTTTGGCCACCTGATGCAAAGAGCCGACTCACTGGAAAAGACTCTGATGCTGGGAAAGATTGAAGGCACAAGAAGGGGGAGACAGAGGATGAGACAGTTTGGTTACATCACTGACTCAACAGACCTGAATTTGAGCGAACTCCGGGAGATAGTGAAGGACAGGAAAGCCTGGAGTGCTGCAGTTTATGGGGTCATTAATATTTGGACCCGACTTTGCAACTGAACAATAACAGGTGATAATTAGATGTCTTCATTTTTAGTACTGAGCTTGTAATATGCCACAGATAATGCTCAGCATTGCTTTTTAAAATAATGAAAATATCAGACTAGGATAGCACAGAACTGATTTGGAACATAAACTCCATAAATGCTTCTGACACAAATTACTGCTACTACTAAGTCACTTCAGTCATGTCCGACTTTGTGCAACCCCGTAGACGGCAGCCCACCAGGCTCTCTTGTCCCTGGGACTCTCCAGGCAAGAACATTGGAGTGGGTTGCCATCTCCTTCTTCAATGCATCAAAGTGAAAAGTGAAAGTGAAGTAGCTCAGTTGAGTCCAACCCTTAGCGACCCCATGAACTGCAGCCTTCCAGGCTCCTCCGTCCATGGGATTTTCCAGGCAAGAGTGCTGGAGTGGGGTGCCATTGCCTAAAGAACAGTTGAGGCTGAGCCTCCAGGCAAGAGGCGAGAGCTCTCATTTGGAAGACATAAAGGATTCCACAGATGCCTAGGAAGACTATGAAGCCTATGGAGGGAGAAATGAAAGTAAAAGGGGAAGAGCTAAAGAGAGTCGGGACAAAAGGCTAATGTGGGAATAAATGGCCATGTGGAGTTTTAAAAAGCCTTAACCAGTTCTCTCACTAAGTCTGAATTTTAAAACAGATGTGAATTTGAATGGAGAGACTTTGTAATATGTGGATAACTATGTATCCATGGAAATAAATTGTGAGTATACACGGAAACTTCTTTGAATTATATGTATACTTAACTTTCCACTAGCATTTTAGAGAATAAAGAATATTTTAGAGAATATTATTAACATTTCATTATCTTCTGTTTGCTCTCTGTTTGCCAGAGTACACCTATACCCCTGCTCACTGAATTTAAATATTTCCATTCTTCCAATGATGAAAAAAAACAGGGAGGATTCCATATGCACTAAAGCACCATACAAGACCTAAACGCATTTATGATTGTAAATATTTTGGAGTTTTGAATATGCCTGTTATTAATGAATGAAATATTTTTTCTCCTTTTCTCTACATTTCCACTACCCTCTGTTTTCTTTCTTCTTTCTAGCTATTGCTGTTTTGAGATCCAGTTTTGGGAGTCAAGATTTGGTGTTTTTGTGATCACCTAGTGAACTTATTCAAAAATTCATTTTCTCAGCCCTGTCCTGTAGAAATTCTTGTTCTTTGTGTCTGTTGTATGTTTTCTCTTTCTCTTTTTATCTTCCATAACCCATGCCAGACCAATTAATTCTGAAGCAGGTTTTAGAGGATGATATTTTAAGAATCCAAGAGATACCAGAAGTAACAGGCAAGTTTGACCTTGGGGTACAAAATGAAGCAGGGAAAAGGCTAACAGTTTTGCCCAGACAATGCACAGCTCATAGTAAACACTCTCTTCCAACAACACAAGAGATGACTCTATACATGGACATCATCAGATGCTCAGTACCTAAATTAGATTGATTATATTATTTTCAGCCAAACATGGAGAAGCCCTCTACAGTCAGCAAACACAAGACTGGTAGCTAACTATGGCACAAATCATCAGCCCCTTATTGCAAAATTCAGGCTGAATTTAAATAAAGTAGAGAAAACCATTAGGCCATTCAGGTATGGCCTAAATCAAATCCTTTATGATTATTCAGTGGAGGTGACAAATAGATCCAAGGGATTAGATCTGGTAGACAAAGTGCCTGGCGACTATGGACAGAGGTTTGTAACATTGTACAGGAGACAGTGACCAAAATTATCCCAAAGAAAAAGAAATGCAAGAAGGCAAAGTGGTTGTCTGAGGAGGCCTTGCAAATAGTGGTGAAAAGAATAGAAGCAAAAAACAAAGGAGAAGGGAAAGATATATCTAACTGAATGCATAGTTCCAGAGAACAGCAAAGAGAGATAAGAAAGTATTCTTAAGTGAACAAAGGAAAGAAATAGAGGAAAACAATAGAATGGAAGGAATAGAGAACTCGTTAAGAAAACTGGAGATACCAAGGGAAAATTTCATGCAAAGATGGGCATAATAAAGGACAAAAGGCAAAGACTTAAGAGAAGCAGAAGAGATTAAGAAAAAGTGGCAAGAATACACAGAAGAACTGTACAGAAAAGCTGTTAACGATTGAGATAACCACAATGGTGTAGTCACTCACCTAGAGCCAGACATGTTGGAGTATGAATTCAAGTCTGCCTTAGAAAGCATTACTACAGACAAAGCCAGTGGAGGTGATGGAATTCCAGCTGAGCTATCTCAAATCCTATAATAAGTGTTGCACTGATTATGCCAGATAATTTTGAAAACTCAGCATTGGCCACACAACTGGAAAAGGTCACTTTTCATTCCAATTCCAAAGAAAGGCAATGCCAAAGAATGTTCAAATTTCCATATAATTGCACTCATTTCACAGGCTAGCAAGATTATGCTCCAAAATCCTTCAAGCTATCCTTCAACAGTACAGTGAACCGAGAGCTTCCAAATATACAAACTAGATTTAGAACAGGCAGAGGAACCAGAGATCAAATTGCTAACATCTGTTGGATCATAGAAAAAGCAAGGGAATAATAAAAAATAAAGTCTACTTCTGCTTCATTGACTACACTAAAGCCTTTGACTGTGTGGATCACAATAAACTGGAATATTCGTAAAGAGATGGGAATATCAGACCACATTACCTGCCTCCTGAAAAACCTGCAGGTAGGACAAGAAGAAACAGAACTGGATATGGAACAATGGACTGATTCAAAATTGGGAAAGGAGTACATCAAGGATGTATAATGTCACTTTGCTTATTTAACTTATATGCAGAACACATGATGCAAATTGCTGGGCTGGATTACTCACACGCTGGAATCAAGATTTCTGAGAGAAATAACCCAGAATATGTTGATAAGATATATCCTTTATAGACAGGGAAGCCTGGCATGTTGCAGTTCATGGGGTCACAAAATGTCAGACATGACTTATCAATTGAACAACATCAACAGAAATTTTAAGAAAATGTGTTATATGTCATTACCATTGCTGTTCTTCACAAATTTGAGAAGCGATTTGTTTAGCCTAAATTGTCTTAAGTCTATATAGGTAGTTAAGGAGTACCATGTGAAAACCAAATCCTTCAGGTGTGCCTGTATTTAGACCATTAAAGTACTTGAGTTTATTATGCTCATCATATTAACTTCAATAAATAAACTGTGATGTTCCACAGTAGACTCTGAATAATAACTGCTAAATGATTGAACACTTGACCATTTTGACAATTACGCATTTATCCTGTTTGTATTTGTCCATGGTACTCATCTATGATTTCTGGGTTTAAATATAAATAAACCAGAACAATGTATTTAAGCCACCTTCACCTTTAGCATTCACTCCTTTTTAACAGAATGAATGATTTTCTCTTCCTAGTAATTATTAGCCTTTCTTTCTAAATACCAGCATTAACATCAGCCTCTGAAAGATTACAAAGAATAGAATTGAGTAGAAACACTTGCCAAAAGCTTACATTAATTCGGTTGACTCCCCAAAGGCTATAGTAAATAAATAGAAAAATATATTTAGCCAGTCCCACATACAAGAGAAGACTCTACACATGGACATCACCAGATGGTCAACACTGAAATCAGACTGATTATATTNAGACTAGGAGGGCATTATACTAAGTTAAATAAATTAGAAAGACAAATACTGTAGCATATCACTTATATGTGGAGTGTAAAAATACAACAGACTAATGAATATAACAAAAAAGAAGCAAGACCCAGGTACAGAGAGTAAGCTAACAGTTACCAGTGTGGGAGAGGGGAAACTTAGGAGTGGAGTTGGATATGGGGAATACAAATATTGGGCATAAGAGAGACTGTCTTATACAACACAAGGAATATAGCCAATATTTTGTAACAACTGTAAATGGAAAATAATCTTTAAAGTTGTATAAAAAAGAAAATAAAATGAATGGAAAATGCTTCAGTTCAGTTCAGTCGCTCAGTCATGTCCGATTCTTTGTGACCTCATGAACCGCAGCATGACAGACCTCCCTGTCCATCACCAACTCCTGGAGTCTACCCAAACTCATGTCCATTGAGTTGGTGATGCCATCCAACCATCTGTCTTATCCTCTGTTGTCCCCTTCTCTTCCTGCCCTCAATCTTTCCCAGAAACAGGGTCTTTTCAAATGAGTCAGCTCTTCACACCAGGTGGCCAAAATATTGGAGTTTCAGCTTTAGCATCAGTCCTTCCAATGAACACCTAGGACTGATCTCCTTTAGGATGGACTGGTTGGATCTCCTTGCTGTCCAAAGGACTCTCAAGAGTCTTCTCCAACACCACAGTTCAAAAGCATCAATACTTCTGCACTCAGCTTTCTTCATAGTCCAACTCTCACATCCATACATGACCACTGGAAAAACCATAGCCTTGACTACACAGCTATTTGTTGACAAAGTAATGTCTCTGCTTTTTAATATGCTATCTAGGTTGGTCATAAAAATGCTTATCCATCTCAAAATCATAATATTTTTTGATTAATAGATTTGCCTCAGTTTACACCTTCTTTAAAATGACTCTACCCATGCATACACATCTCTTAACTTGGTAAACAAACTTTTTCAACAGTTCAGTGATCATTTCAGTAAGTTACTGCTCTTTACAATAAATATTCTTATTTATCATCATAGCTGTGGAGAATATGAAAGGGAAAGTGTTAGTTGTTCAGTTTTGTCTGACTCTTTGTGACCCCAAGGTCACTGCCATAGTCTACATGCAGTTCCTTTGTAAATAATCAGTTTTCTCTCTGTTTTTTAAGGTTTTCTTCTTTTATATGTGTTTTTCCTTCAGTGATTCTACAGCATGTGTTCTTGTGGATTTATACCTACATTTATCCTGCACTTGATATTAATTTCTCTCTCCGATTTTTACTTCTGCTAAATTCTTGATAATTATCTCTTTAAACTTTGTAACTATGATATTTCTTACATCCTCTGTAATTCTTCCTTAAGAATGCAGGCACAGCCTAGTCATTCCTCTTACCTTTTCTTTATTTTGTATCTTTAGCTCTCTGTAATAAATTCTGAGTTAATTGCTAAATATTATATTTCAATTCACTAATTACCTCTTCATAAGAGAAAATTAAAAAATTATATTTTCTACTTAATACTGATTTCATTGTTTATATTTTTTGTTATTATTTCTTCTTCCATCGTATCTAACTATATTGGTTTCCCATTTATTTTTATGGTCTTTGTGAACTTGAATTTCATACATATGCATGTTTTAAATCTTATATTGATCCTAAAAATTAAGTTCATCTTAAATAAATTCATGTCTTGTGTTGATTTTTGTAGGATATGTTTGTAACCCTTTGCTGATTCATGTGCTTTGTAACTTTGGTTTGTAGATTTATTTTGAGTGGGAAATGTTTTCATTTTGTGTTGCTTTTATTATTATTTTCTCTTTTTAAAAAATTTTATTGAAGTGTAATTGATTTATTCTCTTTTCTTCTTGTTAGCCATTTTAATTCTTCCATCTGAATCTGACAAGTCCCCAATCTAAAATGAAGTCTTACAGGCTTATAGTTATTATTGGAGAAGGAAATGGCAACCCATTCCAGAATTCTTGCCTGGAAAATCCCACGGACAGAGGAGCCTGGTGGCTTATAGTCTATGGGATTGCAGTCAGAAATGACTGAGTACGTATACACACACATAGTTATTATAAACCATCATGAAATTGTTGGAGTTAGCTAAATCTGCCTTTCAAGTGCATGTTTTGCCTTTTCCTACTAGCTCTAGCTTATCTTGTATCTACAGTTTCTGACAAAATCAAAGGCCTAAAAATAAATAAATAAATACATAAAATCAAAGGCCTACAATAATGGTCAAGTTATTATTCATCACCATTCATGAGGACTTCAACATACATTTGCCTAAAGCAGTGAGGATGGCTCCAGTGTCCCATATCTTATGCATAGTTTAGTCTGCATAATCTCCTGGCCTCTACTGCAGGTCTCTAGAATACTGCAGAGTGATGCGTTCAGACCCACTCACTTCCTGTACTTTCTATTGTATTTCTGGCTTATGAAGATATTAATCTTACATTTGAATATAAATATCTTTTTAATTTTCTGTGTTTATATTTCTTTTGACAGTTTTTGTTTTTAGCTGACAATGTGCTACAGTACGCAATGACAGCTCTGCCTTGAGCACAAATGTAACAGCTTAGTTTATAGGACCTTATATTTGAGTTAGAGACTCACTAAATATTCATTAGAAAAAGTAAATTTCCAAAACATTTGTTTTATACCTGACATACTCTAAGTATTACAAAGGTAACAACTCAATACTTATACTTATGAGGCATATATTATCAGCCCATTTTTCCTGAAGAGAAAACTAAATGACAGTAGCCTTAAGGAGCAGAGGCAAGATCAGAATTGAGACTGTTACCAGAGCCAATGTTCTTAACTATTTTGCTAAACCAAAAATCTTTTGCTAAACCAAAAATGCTTTGGTGAGTTCTTAAAATTTATGTTGTTATTAGTTAGGGAACAAACATCAATTGCCTTATTTGGAAACTTTTATTTGTTCTTTGTATCATGACAAGGTAGAATGCTTAATTTAATCTCTATGACCATTTATAACACAGCTTATATCATCGTTTCTAAGTCTCCCTAACAGTGGCTGGAATAAAAAAAAAAAGAAAAAGGCAATTTTTTCATATGCCTAGAGGATAATAAGCTCTTTCTATATAACTTCATCTCCTGATGCATGTTACTTGTGGGATGGGTAGCAATTAGAATGAGCAAATTTCTCTTCCAGCTTTGTGAATCCATCTAAAGGTTGCCTGAAGGTGAAGGTGAGTTATGCAGAATATTCTGAAAGCATAAAACCTTTAAAAAAATGTGTGACTGCATTACTGACATACATGGATTCGACAGCCTGAGAGTTCATGCATTATACATGGAAACATAGCCTCCAGTACTAGTAACTATTTGCTAGGTGCATGACAGCTATAAATACATTGTCTATCAGACTTTCATAGAATTTATTACAAGTTAATTTCAAGGTAAGTGTCTAAGTCTGTATTTGGTCTATGAGTTTTCTAAATCCTAAGATTCATTCATTCAAGAAGAAAAATCATTGTAATACTTATGTTGTTACTAAGATTCACTGTAATATTCCACCATTCTCAAAAAAAAAAAAAAAGCAAAGAATGTAAGAAAAAATATATTTGAAATTTAGCTTTGTTTACTAATTAACTGTTTGACCTTGGACATATTACTATGTATCTCAGAGATCCATTTTTATTTGTAAATTACATTGCCTGCACATAGAACTCATTTTAAGATACTAAAATAATATTGTGATAAAAGTTCTGCATTCAAAGGTAATAGACATCAAAAGAGTAGAGTAAGGTTTTTTCCCCAAGTTATCAAATTCAAAAGTATTATATATTTTGCTTTAGATTATTCTGTGGGAGCATCACACAAACATTCAAATCTACAATTTGCATTAATGTAATTCTTTCCTATTTGAATGCTGATTTATAGTCTCTAATTAAGTTTAAGCTTTGCTTAGGTTTAAAAAACCTTAGGAATACTATTTATGTATAGGTAATCTATAGAGGTGTTCCCAAAATGGAAAATGACAATCTAAGAACATTAATAAAATTTATGTTAACTGAGAAAAAATTCATTACACTTCTACTTGAAAATATATGCAAATATAACTCACCAATTCTCATTAAAATACCTATATATTTTCTTGTAATTCACGATATAAATATGACTTACTTTATACATTTGCATACATGGTCACTTTTAAAATTCATTTATCCTTTATAACAATTGTTTAAAATACTATTTTTGTAGAGTATATGATAATGGCAACTTCAAACTAAATATGATATTTATGATAAGTAAGGGTGCTAATTATGACTAAGAGAAGATTTGGGAATTTATTGCTGATGAGAATTGATGAAAGGCTATATAAAAGTCTTGCTTTTAGACTCAAATCAATTCTAAGCCTTTACTTAGAGTTAGGAACTCTATCTTGGAGAAGGCAATGGCACCCCATTCCAGTACTCTTGCCTGGAAAATCCCATGGATGGAGGAGCCTGGTAGGCTGCAGTCCATGGGATCGTTAAGAGTCGGACAGGACTGAAAAACTTCACTTTCACTTTTCACTTTCCTGCATTGGAGAAGGAAATGGCAACCCACTCCAGTATTCTTGCCTGGAGAATCCCAGGGATGGGGGAGCCTGGTGGGCTGCCGTCTCTGGGGTCGCACAGAGAGGGACACGACTGAAGCAACTTAGAAGCAGTAACAGCAGCAGGAACTCTATCTACATATAGCAACCCATGTAAGTGTTCACATAATGAAAAGATAGAAAGGCTTAGCGATATTTACCTGCATAAAGGCTGGTTTTCTGGAAAAAACATGGTCTGCCTGGGTGACTCCTGTAATAAAAGAATTTTTTTTCCCAAGAAGTTATCAGAGTTGTTGGTGGGTATAATTAAAAAAAAAAAACATATGTGGGGAATTAACACAAGAAACAGAAAGATCCTGATCAAACAGCTTAGAAGCAATTCTTGTGTTCAATTGTTGGTTGTACATAATGTGTATATAGAACTTGCATGTGTACACATGAACATGTATATCATACATGTAATATATGCCTTGCTGCTGCTGCTGTTGCTAAGTCGCCTCAGTAGTGTCCACGCTGTGTGACCCCATAGACGGCAGCCCACCAGGCTCCCCTTTCCTTGGGATTCTCCAGGCAAGAACACTGGAGTGGGTTGCCATTTCCTTCTCCAATGCACGAAAGTGAAAAGTGAAAGTGAAGTTGCTCAGTCATGTCCGACTTAGCGACCCCATGGACTGCAGCCTACCAGGCTCCTCCATCCGTGGGATTTTCCAGGCAAGAGTACTGGAGTGGGGTGCCATTGCCTTCTCCGAATATATGCCTCAGTTTCATTTTATAATGTATTTTGATTTCTTTTGGTGTACACAAACATACACACAAACAAGCAGATACAAATTCTAACAAAAATAATATATATATTAAATATATATATTATTTATACACACACACACACAGATAGACACAGATGATAGATCCATAGGTATGGTATCTTTCTCTATATATAGTAGCTTTAAAATAATCTCCATTTTTTTCTGTTAATTTAGAAAAGAGTCAAGGAATACAACAATATAAATCTATTGAGGCAAATGTAGAGGTACTAAATAAATCTAAAAGTCAAGGATTTGTTTTGAGGTGGAATTAAGGAATTGGCAGACAGGGGCTTCAGAGTTGAATGAGAATAATATCAGAATTGGGGATAAAGAAGTTTAGAAGACCATGGGTTCATGTCAAGTGTTTTAAATTGTGAAGCACACTTTTTACTTCTTCTGACTTAATAAGTGTATGTATTAACTTCATCAGTTTTAAGGAAAAAAGTTGAATTTTTTTTCTTCCAAAGGTTATATTTATTATTTTTACCCTCATCATTTTCGAAAACACTATGTCCTCTAGAGAATTATTCAGCTGAAGTGCACCAACAGGAATTCCACTGATAGATCCTACCCAGTAGTACAATAAAATGTTTGTAGTTGGCAGGTTTTAAGTGTTTCTAAAATATAATTTAATCCAAATTTTAATATAGCCCCTGTAAAGTACATATTTTTATTGTATTTCAAATGGATAAATTAAGGAAAGAATAGTTTACATTAAATTTAGTATACTTAGAGTTTAGAAAGCTCAATATATGGTAGTTGTACTTATCTGAAATTCTCGTAAATTGCTTTCCTTGTGTTAGCTTTAGATATTGGAAACCTGAGTCTTTGGCAAATATAAACATCATAGTAAAGTCCATACAGGACACCCATACCAGTAATATAAACTTACTGTATAAAGCAAATAGATTGTTAATCTTTGTAGTTTATTATTTGAAAAAGAAGCATCAAATTCTTCCAAGTTATTTTTCTAATAATGAACTAATTATATAATTTGCAAATCTGCTTTAAATTACTTTGCCTTCATTCTAAAAAAGCAACACATTTATTTGCTTTTTATTCCTTTTGTTGAGTGAATAGATAGATGTCAGACAAACAACAATGATTACTCATTTGAGTTGTGATTATGCAGTAAAAAAACAAAGGCAAAGAATTTCAGACCATGTGAATGCTACTAAATGACTCCAAGCATATGGAAAAACAGAGGAAAGAGCTGGGAGTGTTAAGCAGATAGTGGCTAAAAATCTTACTTAGCAAGTGTTAATATACTAAAAGCAGATTTTCTTCAAAAACTTACAATACTTACAAAATTTTAAATTTACAAAATTCACCACCTTTTATTTGTAAACTACCAGCCACTGAAACAAATTTAAGATATCACAAGCAGGCAGAAGAATATAACAACCATGGAATGGTAGAGTCAGTCCTTTAAAGATGCTAACTGTCCACAATTGATTATAAGTCAACTGCACACCCAAGAGAAATCTCAAGCTTTTGAAACTGACAAATTTAATCTAAATTATATATTATAATGAAAGGGACTAGAATAATGTAGACAATCTTAGAAAATAAAGCTGAAGATTCAAGATGGCAAACTTTATCATAAAGGCGCACTGATTAACGGTATGTGATACTACAGCCAAGTCACCCGTGAGTCAGGATAAACGCGCACCTAAATGGACTCATACATCTGAGTAATTCCAACAGTTACTCTGCTTCCCTGGTGGCTCAGATGGGTAAAGAATCTGCCCACCCTGCGGGGGACCTGGGTTCGATACCTAGGTTGGGAAGATCCCCTGGAGGAAGGGCATGGCAACCCACTCCAGTATTCTTGCCCGGAGAATCCCCATGGACAGAGGAGCCTGGCAGGCTGCTACAGTCCATGAGGTTGCAAAGAGTCTGACAGAACTGAAGCGACTGAGCATGCACGCATGCACTGAAAGAAAAGAAAGGTAGTTTTCTCAGTAAATGGTGTGGACATACCTGCTTCTGTTTCTCTTTCCCTCTCTCTCTCAAACATATTTCTGCTTTTTTAGCTTGGTGAATGAGACACTCAATACAATTATAATGAAAAATTATATGAAAGCACATTGAAAAATAAAAAGCACTAGAAAATGCACAGTATTAAAATTGATGGCATTGTTATTATTGGGAATGTTTTTAGAAAGAAGCATAAATTAGAAAGAATGTATAGGGAGGCATTAGTAAGCAAGAAAAGTATTATGCAAATTTAACTATGATTTAATATATGTTAAATTTTATGAGGTTATTTTAATCTAATTTCCCTAGTGCTTAATTAACTGAATTTTTTCTGCTTTGGTGTCTTTAAAATTTAATTATAAAAATTTTAACATGTGATATATGTTCATAATTTATAAATAAAAATAGTTCTACCAGGTTTATAATAAAAAATCCCTGTCCCCTGCTCCAAATTTGTCTAGTTTTTTATTCTGTTCCCTAAAGAAGATAATTTTACAACTTCTCTTTCTCTCAGCATTTATCACTAATGTGCATCTTCATCTATCTTTTTCTAATTTTTAAAAAATCATCTCTTAGTTTTGACTATAAATGGTGATGCTCCATTCCTTTTGTCAAAACTGAAATTGCACTGAAGTCGCACAGGCACAGATGACTGTTCAAGGCTCTTGCAAATAAGGCAGAGAGACCAGAACTCATGCTGGATTCACCTGCCCTGAAAGAATAAGCTGGAGAATTTTTAAGACCTGGGGTGGGGCTTCCTATGTCACTCGTGCTTACTAATTGGCTTTTTACAAAGAATAGTAAACATCCCCTATCTTTATGACAAGGTTAGTTTTACAGCTTGGAGCAAAACACCCACAAAAGTTAGACTCCTACCTTCCCATGGAGACTGCGAGGTGGGGGTGCTATTTTCACTGACAATGGCATTTCAGAGAAATGCTTCCCAGATCCCTTGCACAGACATTCCTATGCTGTGAAACAGGCCACGAAGCTGTGAACAATGTTTATATCTCAAGATGCAGAGAAGGAATTCACAATTACAAGTGTTCTAAAGAAATGCTCTTATGTGAGTCATGGCCTGGAGTCAAGAGGAAGGCTGTCTGAAGCTTAGTCAGGCTGAGAGAATCATTAAGGTTGCCTTGGTCCACTTATCAATTTATACTACAATTTCTGTTTTTATCTATGTAAATGTAAACATAATCAAGATAACTAGGATAGAACTTTAATTTTATTGAGTGTAAGGATTATATCTCATTTTGAATTTTTCTCTTCAGAGAAAATTATTACCTTGTGCTCACACGGTGGTAATAAAGAGAGCTGGCATTTATTAAGCCAGGTCATTTGCTATAGGTACCTATCTTGTTTATACTCATCAAAAATAAGATTCGAGTTCAGAAATTATTTAAATTTATAATATTCCACTGAGGAAACCAAAGCTGAGTGGATTTAAATAATTTGAAATGAACCACAAAACTCACTGTACTTTGTCACACAAAATGTCTTGCTCTTCCCCAAACCGGTAACAGCTCTTCCGTTTATCTTTGAATACGCTGTGTTTCTAAAAGCAATCCATGTCCTTGACTGTGGAGCACTACTGTTATGCTTATATTCTACAGCCAGGTGAAGATATTTGCCCTAACTTTTCCACATTCTTCTCATCAAGAGAACTTCAGCCAGTTCATCCCTTTGCTTCTGTAACACTCCTCATTCAACCTTTATACAATTCAAACAATATACAAATATAGTTTTTTATTGTGCATGACTATTCTCTCCCAGAGGACTGTAAGCTCTTTGAACACATAGAATTTATGTCATTTATTGCTCTATCCTTAGGCTTAAGAAGATTACTGGGCACATAATATAATGTATATTAATATTAGTGGACAAAAGGGTAGATATGCTTTTGAACAAAATTCATATGCAAATGGCCACTTCTGCTTGAGATGATACAATAAAAACAGACTAATGACTCTCAACTGGACTGAGAAAGTTTGTGTTCCCTTCACATTATACAATAAACCAGCAGCTTAATACACAATAAAACTGAGGTAGATGATTCTTAAGTTCCTGCTTTACATACATTTAGTATAATATAGCCCTTCTAATTTAACTGACTGGTTTCTGAACTTTTGCCACTATTCTTGGAAATAAAAGAAGTCCATGATAATTATTTTTTCAAGAATATTTTTAAATTTGATTCTTATAGGAAACAGATTGTGTTCCATATCGTTATTGTTTTTATATTCTATGGCATTTATTTCATCAAACATACTGTTGAATTTTAGTGATTTGAATCATTTTCTAAAATCCACTGCATCCAAAAGATTTTGCTACAATACTGTGATGTAATGACATGACTTTAGTCTAAATCAAACAGCAAGACATGAAATTAGACTCATTTATATTGACAAAATTGTTATTTCAACTATGTCTATTTGGGGAATTTCCCAGGCAGCGCTAGGGGTAAAAACAACCAACCAAACAAAAACTGCCTGCCAATGCAGGAGACATAAGAGACACAGATTTGATCCTAGGTTGGGAAGATCCCTGGAGGAGGACATGGCAACCCACTCTGGTATGCTTGCCTAGAGAATTCCATGGACAGAGGAGCCTAGAGGTCTACAGTCCACGGGATATCTAGAGTCAGATACAACACAGTATGCATGTACTGCCTCTTCTCATCTTATTTTCAATTTTATAACTTTTTTCTTGTTTGAATTATGTTCATATTAATATTTAAAAGCCATCATTTTACTTCACTACACTCTTTTTATTGCTGTTGTTATTCAATTTGTATAAAGGAAGGGAAATTTTCATTCTTCCTTTTGTTAGAAGTTGTGTTTTACTAGTGATGAAAGGTTAGCAGGTGTTTGGTCCCGTCCAAAACCTTCAGAAAACACTTGGTTCATGCCAAAAGGTCTTGGGCATTTGGTTCTGTGCAAAACCATATGGCTTGGACCAAAAATGTTCATGGACATTTTGCATAGAACCAGATTTCAAGGTCCTTTTGGTGATCATCTCATGCCTTTTTGATGTTTTGGACAGGACAAAATCTCGAATGTGGTAATATAGTATATGCGTGTGCTAGTCACTCAGTTGTGTCCAAATCTTTGTGACCACATAGACTGTAGTCCACCAGGCTCCTCTGTCCATGGATTCTCCAGGCAAGAATACTGGAGTGGGTTGCCATGCCCTCCTGAAGGGATCTTCTCGATCCCACATTGCAGGCATATTCTTTACAGTCTGAACCACCAGGGAAATGGATGATATAGTATAGTAAACACAAATTCTGCCACTTATTAGCCAAGTGGATAAGTTACTTAATTGCACTTCTTTCATAAATAAAACATACCTAACTCATAGTTTTGCTGTGAATAACGAATGAACAAATACAGGTTCGATTCCTGGGTTGAGAAAATCCCCTGGAGAAGGCTATAGCAATCCATTTTAGTATTTTTGCCTGGAGAATCCCATGGACAGAGGATCCTGGCAGGCTATGGTCCATGTGATTGCAAAGAGTCAGACAGGACTGAAGCGACTGAGCAGGAAGCAACGAATAAACTGAAAGATTCGGAGCCCTGAACAGTGGGCCTGCCAATAGTAAGCACTGCAAATATACCTGCTAACGATTTTTACAACAATATCCTTCAGTATTGACAAACTGTGTGTAAATGAGAACTTCCATCTAAAATTCTTCCATTCTTCATTTTTAAAAGTTTTCTAATGTAAACTCTAGAAAATTTTTAAATCTGATAAGCAAAAGGTTATTAATATATGCCACCTGTATACTGTGTAAATTATCTTTTCTATCTTTTACCTATTAGTCTATCTTGTAAGAAAAGCACATACAAACCGTAAGTTAATCATTTCTATATCTAACTCCAACAAACCTAGCAAGATAACAATAAAGGAGTGGAATATGGGATATTTCAAATAACATTGATATAGCAGAGTATAAATATCTAAGGTTCACTATTTTATTTCTTAAAATGGTTTCCCTTTTAGTTAATTTACATTTCAACAAAGGAAAGTTAAATATTATATATTACTGGCTTTAACTTTGAAAATATTATATCCGTTTTCTAATCTGACTGTTTCTTTTTTTCTCTTTTTAAATTTTAATTGGAGCATAATTGTTTTACGTTGTGTTGGTTTCTGCCATACAGCAATGTCAATCAGCCATAAGTACACATATCCCTTTCCTTTAGGACCTCTCTCCCGTCCCCCCACACCCTATCCTACCCCTCTAGGTTGTTACACTGGGTTGAGCTACCTGTGTTATAATTGCCAGAGAGGTGTTATATATATTTTAAGCCATTACTTTTCCTTAAATCTTTCTTTCCCCATAAAATATAGTGAAACAAATATTTAAAGAGGGAAAACATATGACCATCTTGGTGCTGCTCAAAGAGTTATTTTTTATTTATTAGAAGAATTCTGGTAACAGCATATATATATATATGTGTGTGCATGTGTGTGTATTACTTGTTACTTGAAATAATTTAGTTCTGTATTAATTCAATTGTTTAGGTATTTCAACAGTGCAGTTTTACATCCAAATATATTTTTCCCAAGCGTGAAATATTTCTACATAATTCTAACAACTACTTTTAACTTTGTAACACCAGATATTTCTAAATTGGAGTGTATGGTAATTGAAAACCTATTTATCAAAGCAAAGGAAAGTGATATAGAACACGTACAATTTTTAAATCCCTAAATTACCAATTGTAAGTAGCTAGAATTTTTGACATTGAAAGACTTACAAATAATTTCACTGCCACAAATAAGTACTAGTGCTGATTTTCACCAATGCTTAGCTGTTAATAGCAGCAACAGAAAAAAATAATCCTAAACTAAATACAAAATTTTAAAAATTAGTATTCAATATTATTTGACAAAATTCCTTCTGAAAAGCACAGTATTAGGTACATATAATAAAGAGTAAGTGAACTAGAAATTACAAATTTCTACTCATAATGTGGGATATATATTGACTACATATTCCATTTTTAAAAATTATATGTACTTGGGCATTTTAGTCTGAAACCTATTATTCAGTTTGACACTAGTGTTTATATGAGTTATTTTGCTTTGGGGTGAATCAATAGAATTCTCTTCCTTTTACAGTTAAAAGTAATCCAGCTGCCAGCAAACTGTTGAACATGATGTAACAACATTGCCCAACTAGCATTGCATTTCAGGATTCTGCTAGTTGCAGTTATGGGGAAAGTTGGTACATTTTGTGAGCTAGTAAGTAAATAAAAGCTAAAATAATTGAAAGAGTGAATCAACTTCATATTCTTCACTTGTTACTTCTTCTCTGATCTTCAAGGCATCATTTCAGTTTTAAGAATACACTACTTGAAGTAAGTTTCCCTTGTGTTATGAAAAGTCTATGGGTTGTGGTCCCTAAGGATGGGCAGACAGGAGATACAGGGTTACAGGAGATAAGGGAAAGAGAAAATTAAGACAGGAGGGTCTTAATAGTCTCAACAGTTATTTGAAGACAGTTGGGTTCAGTTTAATCTTGCTTATCTTTAAAACACTCTCACTGATGTATATTTCAGACTTTTTTCACTAAAAATGCGAGAATTAGATTATTACTTTACAGGGGTGTGTAAGATTTTTACTAAGTAATGTAGTGTTCTCATTTTGATTGGAAAGTCACCACTAAAACCTAATACACTCTTAACCAACAAGACAAGGATATATATTAAGGGATGTTGTTTGTTGTTTGATGTTATTTTGATCTTGGCTTTGGTATATTTCCTTCAAAACTCCTCCTTCTCCCTCAGTTTTCATCTTTCTTTTTTTCTTTCTTTCTTTTTTTTTTTTTCTGTTCAATAACCCCTTTGCTAATGTTATCAAAAGACAAACTCCTTCAGACACATGTGGAACACAAGTGTCATTCAAATGACTTTGTTACATAATCTGCATTTACAGATGAGTGATAAAAGAAGCTTCTTTCTAATAATATGAACTTTATGCCTTATTTTAGAAATAATGAAGAAATCTTGGATAGGTCTTGCTGAATGACTAGATCAGATCGTCAGTAAAATGAGGATGTGAAATAGCATCACTAAGTATGTCACCTTCTTATAGATCGCTTTACAAGTAACTTGAGTGTCCGAAACATTCACCTGGAAAAGAACTGTCAAAGGTCATTTCCAAGGATGTCTAATAGTTTAACAAGAGTTATTTTAGCTTCAGCATTTCTGACTTTCAGTCACTTCAAACTTGATAATTAAGTGACTATAACTATTCTAATTGGGAATAAAAGGAAACAAAAAATGGATTCAACAGCTTAAACATTCCTGCTATTATTTAAGTCATTTATTGACTTAAAATGGTTGGTTTGACTTGTTTTCTTTTGACATGTCAGAATCCTATAACTAGATGTGGAGGCATATCTTACTGTTTGCTTTTCATCTTGGATTGTTTCAGAGTAAATGGAATGCTATAAATTCATCAGTAGGTTCAGTGGAAAGTCATGATTATCTGCCAGGGCCACTTGAGAGACAATTTTCTAACACAGCTGCTGAGTGATTTCAGTAATATATTTCTGAACTAGGTATGATGTTAATTTCAACTCTAAACAATATATGGTTTGTACATGGTCACTCACTATCTTTGTGAATATTTTGATTAACAGTCCACTTCCAGTTAAATATAACATTTATTGAAATAACATAGAACATGAATATATAGCAGTCTAAATTAGAAAACAATATATTTCATATTAATTACATTAAATATGTCCACCAATGAGTAGGCTGGGGAATTACGCCAATAAGACAAACTTCTGTAGTATTTTGATCTTAAGTCTTCAACACTGGAATCAAAAGCTCGCTCAGCTTGAATTGCCCACAAAATATTTTTCTTTAGAAAAAAAAATTTGTGTGACCGTGAGTTCCCTGCCTTTTGGAATAGTAAAGTCATATATCATAATCTATACTTGAAAGGTATATTTTATTTGGATTTTATTTTTCAGAATTGCTTTGATACTTGTGCTAAGATAATATAGGTTCACAGGATACAGGTGGGAAAACTAGACTGCAGGGAAATGAATTAATCCCATGATAATTTTTTTGTGAAAAAAAAATCTTTTTTGTTTTGTTTTTACTTTTGCTACCCCAATTGATATTATTAAATATTCAATACAAGCTATTGAAATGTACATTGAAATGTCATATTTTGAGTGTCCCAGTTTTATGCTAAAGTGGAAAAATAATGCACATATTATAAATTTATGTAGTGATAAAAACTGCTAGTTTATGGAATTAGAAGTATGTTTTTTATTGGTCAATTACACAAAAATGTAATGATGTTTAAATAAGATCAACAGATAAGATTTAGTAAGACATATTTAAAATAAGAATCACAGACATAGACACTACACCATTTTCTGGTTGTTAGCAATTCCTGATAACCTCAGTAAGACCTTGATTTGATTCCTGGAAATTAATGTGTCCTGTTGGCAGGCTCTGGCATCCCTGGTGAGTCTTTAAGGAGGGTACAATGACACATTTGCTGATATCAGAAATAACAACACCTCATAAAAATTAGAGATAGTTAAGACCATGGTTAGAGAGACAATCAGAAATCTTTTTCATGATTTTGTATAAATCAGTAATTTGCCATCAACACAGTTCACATTTATAAAAAGATTCTGTAGTAACTTCAAAATCTTTTCCTATCTTTGTTAAAATGAATTTAAAATAGCTATAGTCATAATAAAAAATCAGTATTATTAAACACAAAATTTGAAAAGAAATCTATGTTATAGCATCCTCTTGAGTGTTTTTATCTCCATATAACAGAAGAAAATATTTATAAGGGCTTTCAACTTGGTGTGTCCGAGCTTCTAGAGTTAGTGTGCTAACAACAGCCTTGAGCAATAAGAAAATCACATATGACTTGATAGATTGTCCTATGTGTCGACACAAAAGAATCCTTCTGATACAAACAATAGTTCTAAGATGTGTTTCCTATAGTCAGACTGTGAGAAAACTACTTGCAAGTCCTTTTCCATTATCTTAATAGTATTTAAAATAATAGTAACAGCAGCAGCAGTAGCAGCAAAATTTATCTATTAAGAATTCCTTCAAATGCTAGGTTATAGACTGAGAGCATTACTGTATATGAATTTTAGTATTTAATTCTTTTAATAATTCTATGAGGTAGGTAATATTTTTACTCTCATCTTATAGAAAAGAAGATAAGGCACAGAAATATTAATATTTCTATGGTATATATCTCATAGCTAGAATGCAAAGGTTAGCATATAAAAATGTGTATTTTCTGAGATATTATGTACGTATAAGTGCATACATGTATACTCACACATATACCTATGGGTATTATTATATATAATCAGACACACACGAGTATCTATTACATAAAATAAACACACCAAGCAATTTTAAGAGTGGTCATTTATGAGAAGGGAAACTGAAGAGCAGTAATGGGAGAAATCTTATCAATTTTTGGTATTCATTAAAATTAGATCCAGATAAATGCAAATATATCCAGTTATTTTCATAATGTATATCTTCATATTATGAGGTAGACTTTAATAACATTGCTTACTAATGATATATAAATTAAATATCATATATATAATATATAACATAAAGCATATAATATGTGTGTGTTTGTGTGTGTGAGAGAGAGAGAGAGAGATAGGGGAAGGAAGAAATATCTTCCTAAAGGACTTGAAGGTTACATTAGTTTATTGTCCATGAAGAACTTAGAACGAAGCATCGTAATAACAGTAAGCACTAAATAAACAAGATAGTAGAAATCCACATATCTCCATATTTAGATGTATTTTCTGGCTCTATTCTACTCACACTTTTGCACTCTGTTTAAGTAACTCACTTTGTCTTGAAGAAAATGTATTTTGTCGAGCTCTATTTCTCCTTTACCATTGGCAGTGTTTAAATTCCTAATGAGTAACGAGCTAATTCACTTGAAAATTCTAATACTCTTGGCCATTTTAACATAACTTGGTCTTTCCTGGTGGTTTGCAGCCCAGATACACAGAAATCATTTTAAGAGAGCAACCACAAGATGGCAGTGTTTTCAGAGGACCATTTGACACCTGAGAGTAAAGAGGTCTACACATTACCCCTGGACCTCCCTCCCCACACCATTTAATGATCAGATTACTATTGCAAGATGTGACTCAGGTGGAGAATGATGCAAAGGAGAATATTTTATAAAACATATAAACTTTTCCTGATAATGAAATATAATGAAGAATGTGCAAGTCTGTTGGCTTCAAATGAAAATTAAATATTTTATGTTTGTATCCATTTTTAAAAGCTTAAACTGATACATTTTTTACATTGGAATCATGTTGATTATAGAAATAAATGGATAAAGGCTACTATAAAAATAAAAAATGCCTCCACATATTTAAGGAAATTAATATAATGTTTGAATTATCATCATGTCTTTATTTTCAATCCATGGTGTAAGGCATTATTTCAAAACTTTATTTTAGCAGTAGAATTCTTCCTTTCCTCCCAAAAAAGATCACATTCAGAACTTATGATTTAAATAGTTTCTTCAACAGGGCTCTGTTACAGAAAAATGGTCTCTAAAACTTTGTCCAATGCTTCATTTCAAAGAAGCCCCCACAGTACTTCTGCACAGTTGTAAAAAAACAAAAATCATTTTTGAAAGCACTTCTCCAGGGGAAACCTGGCCTGGTCAGTAAGTGATTAACCTTTTTTCTGGAAGTGGCTGGGAATGGTGTGTGGGTGGGTATTTTCTGCTGCAAATGAACCATCTGTAGTTTATATTTTTACTGCCTATGCAGAACCATTAACACAAACCTAAATACCCTTACAAAGATTTTTGTTATTCAAAAGACAGCACAGAAGCTTGTGTGAATGTCATATCAATTTGCTCATGAGAATGCTTTTGAATGGTTTGTTTGATTGTGTCTACTTGCATAAGTTGTTTTATATAAATATCTATAATTAAGATCCTTTAGTAAGGATAAGTTGCTAACGAGCAGTGCTTTTAAAAATAAAGAAAGAAGGAAAATGAGGAAAAAAATAAAAATTTCTGCAATTTCTTACTGATGGTGATGCCAGCCACACTATGACTCAGGGCCAGATTAAAAGAAATGAAAACATCTGGGTCATTATCAAACAATCAGGGAAATACTGAGTGACATATAAGGTCAGTTCAAGATTATTAGACCTAGAAGCTAAAAGCCTACTTCAGATCAAGCTTTCTGTTTGTTTGAGTGAGCAGGTAGGTAGGTGGGGTGATATTGCTGCAGTCAGTTTATCTTTCTGATCCATGCCCCCAGCTTTAAGTTGGGGGCACCTATGGTTATATCAGAAGCGTATATTTGTGATGATAATAATGTATGTGAAAATAAATGATGCTCTATTAAGGATTCTATAAGCCTAAAATGCTATTAGTGATGGAAATATGCTAGCAATAGTTTATCTGAATAAGCTTTTTGATGTTCACATTTCTGAAAGGTGGTTCAATCAAGTTATTTGTGACACATACTTATTTTTATGTTCTTACTTAGTTTTAATAACATGTCAGTTGCCCCTTTAAACTACAATATTCTGTGAAGTATCCGTGATGTCAATTGTCATAACGTATCTTCGGCTCTCTAGAAAACAAGCAGCCCAGTCATTTCTTATTAAGTAAGTTTTTGATTATCTAATGTAGTCTTGGTCCTACTTATCAGAGATAAGAGCTTTCTAATAATGAGATAAAAATGACCCAGTATCTTGGTGTTTCCTCTTTTCCAAAATGTCACTTATCATTCACTAAAAACTTCCTTATTTTGATAGTAACCAGTATAAGGCTAGAGCTCATTAAAATGAAACACGTTAAAAAAAAAAAAGAAAGAAATCCAGGAAGATTTCCTTAGTGGTACAGTGGCTAAGAATACACCTGTCAACACAGGGAAGATGAGCTTGTGTTCTGTCACTGCCTCAGGAAGATTCCACATGCTATAGCCTGTGCACCACGAGTAGTGAGCCCACGTGCTGCAACCACTAAAGCCTATGGACCAATATACTGTGCTCTGCAATAAGAGAATCCACCACAATGAGAAGCCTGTACACCCCGCAATGAAGAGTAGTTACCACTGTTGCTTCCCAGCTGGCGCTAGTGGTAAAGAACCCCCCTGCCAATGCAGGAGACATAAGAGATGTGTGTTCAATCCGTGGGTGGGGAAGATCCCCTCGAGGAGGGCACGGCAACCCACACAAATATTCTTGCATGGAGAAAATCATGGATAGAGGAGCCTGGTGGACTACAGTGCTTTAGGTTCCAAAAAGTTGGGTATGACTCTGTGGCTAACATTTTTCCTTTCACTTACCACTTGTGCAATTGGAGAAGGCCCATGTGCCACAACACAAACCCAGTGCAATAAAAAAAATAAAAAAAAAAAAAAAGCAGAGGTAAAAAGGAGAGGTAAATTCTATACACATCAAAATTCTCACCGATACAGAGAATCAATAACTGTCATAACTGCTCTTTTAAATAAGCAGAGAATTCACAAATGAAGAACCCAATACAACTTTCCAACTATGGGAACAAGTAGTATGGGTAACTTATGAAAATGAAAAAGTAATACAATCACAATCCAGATACTTCTTTATCATGAATTCCCCTTCTCAATATGTGTCTTGCCTTAAATTCATTCGTAGTATGTCATTGTAGAAAGTAATATGATTAAGATGTTGCTAATCCTAAAAGATGATGCAGAGAAAGTGCTGCACTGAATATGCCAGCAAATTTGGAAAACTCGGCAGTGGCCACAGGACTGGAAAAAGTCAGTTTTGATTCCAGTTCCAAAGAAAGGCAATGCCAAAGAATGCTCAAATTATTGCACAATCTCACTCATCTCACACACTAGCAAACTAATGCTCAAAATTCTCCAAGTCAGGCTTCAGCAATACATGAACCGTGAACTTCCAGATGTTCAAGCCAGTTTTAGAAAAGGCAGAGGAACCAGAGATCAAATTGCCAACATCTGCTGGATCATCAAAAAAGCAAGCGAGTTCCAGGAAAACATCTATTTTTGCATTACTGACTATGCCAAAGCCTTTGACTGTGTGAATCACAATAAACTGTGGAAAATTCTGAAAAAGATGAGACTACCAGACCACGTGACTTGCCTCTTGAGAAATCTGTATGCAGGTCAGGAAGCAACAGTTAGAGCTGGACATGGAACAATAGACTGGTTCCAAATAGGGAAAGGAGTATGTCAAGGCTGTATATTGTCACCCTGCTTATTTAACTTAAATGCAGAGTACATCATGAGAAACACTGGGCTGGATGAAGCACAAGCTGGAATCAAGATTGCTGTGAGTAATATCAATAACCTCAGGCATGTAGATGACACCATCCTTATGGCAGAAAGTGAAGAACTAAAGAGCCTCTTGATGAAAGTGAAAGAGGAGAGTGAAAAAGTTGGCTTCAAGCTCAACATTCAGAAAACTAAGATCATGGCATCTAGTCCCATCATTTCATGTCAAATATATGGGGAAACAGTGGAAACAGTGGATGACTTTATTTTGGGGGGCTCCAAAATCACTGCAGATGTTTACTGTAGCCATGATATTAAAAGCCGCTTAGTCCTTGGAAGGAAAGTTATGACCAACCTAGACAGCATATTAAAAAGCAGAGACATTACTTAGCCAATAAAGGTCTATCTAGTCAAGGCTAGGTTTTTCCAAGGCTTTAGGCTTCCCTGGTGGCTCAGAGGTTAAAGCATCTGCCTGCAATACGGGAGACCTTGGTTCGATCCCTGGGTTGGGAAGATCCCCTGGAAATGGTAACCTGCTCCAGTATTCTTGCCTGGAGAATCTCACAGACAGAGGAGCATGACGGGCTACAGTCCACAGGGTCACAAAGAATCAGACACAACTGAGCGACTTCACTTTCACTTTCAGTCAAGTCTATGGTTTTTCCAGTAGTCATGTATGGATGAGAAAGTTGGATTGTAAAGAAAGCTGAGTGATGAAGAATCGATGCTTTTGAACTGTGGTGTTGGAGAAGACTCTTGAGAGTCCCTTGGACAGCCAAGAGCTCCAACCAGTCCATCCTAAAGGAGATCAGTCCTGTGTATTCACTGGAAGGACTGATGTTGAAGCTGAAACTCCAATACTTTGGTCACCTGATGCAAAGAGCTGACTCATTTGAAAAGACCCTGATGCTGGGAGGAATTGGGGGCAGGAGGAGAAAGGGATGACAAAGGATGAGATGGTTGGATGGCATCACCAACTCAATGGACATGGGTTTGTGTGGACTCTGGGAGTTGGTGATGGACAGAGAGGCCTGGTATGCTGCAGTTCATGCAATCACAGAGACTCGGACATGACTCAGTGACTGGACTGAAATGTACACATATACAAATATATGAGAGAAACTTAGAGTGAGTAGAGAGAGAATGAAAGAAATGAATTCTTAAGACTGGATCAGCATTCACTAGAGGAAATCTAGCTTCAAGAGAAAAAACAATGCTTCTTTTAAGGCATTTGAAATCCCCACAAATGTGGGTATCAAAGAAGAATTTCCCTTTTTGTCCCTGAGAAGCCTATCAATATACTACTATTTTTCTCCTAGAAATGGAATATAGAATTATATTGCTATGTGTGCTATTATTTATAAAATGTTCACCAATTTTAGAAGTTCTGCATGTTTCTGTATAAGCCCTATTAATGTGTAACTAAAATTTTAACTTACTATTGATGTAAACAGCATAATTGGAAAAGTATTTCATTAAAAGAATGCAGAAAAGAAAGATCAAAAATTTAAACAGAAAAAAATTATTATACTGCATAAAAGTAACAAAATTAATAGAAAAACTAAAATCAAAATAATATAATTAGGCATTATTTATTGGCTAAATCATTATTATAATAAAATACTGTGTGTAATAAAATATTGTATAATAAAATAAAATTTATGTCAATATATCAATATATTATATTTTATCAATATAATTTTATTAAAATATTATTGCTTTAATAGTGATGGATGCTTTGTAAAAATATCCATCACATAGAAACTAAGAAAAAATGATAAATTGGTCTCATTACATCCTAAGGAAAAATAACTAACCTTAATATTTAGTGAAGCTTATTCCAGGTATCAGTTTATTCACACATGAAAAAGAGAATAAGATAATTTTGGTTTTCGTTGACAGTGCTCTTGTGATATATAGTTTTTGTTAATTACTCAAGGTTTTCTCCCTGGGACTATGTTATAGACATTTTATTTGTGAAAGTTTCGCAGAGACTGAAAAATTTCTAGCATGACCCTTGCATAACCTTTGGTTCCACAACTATTCCTCCCTATCCTCCACCTTTCTTTTCAAATCCAAATTACCCACACAAAAGCTGCTAAATTATAAGAGCAATGGGTCCTCACCTGAGAACTGTTTTTGAACAACTATTACACAAACCAGATGAACTTTACTTTATCCCTCTGGCTAAAATCTACCTTTCTTCCCAAAGGTAGACCAATCTTTCTGGGTGTTGTCAGAATTCCCTGGCATTCTGAATAAAAGCTTTTGCCTAGAGGAACAGGCCATAGTTAAAATGCTTCTGCAGTCTGTGGTAGGATTGGGAGGGGACTAGATCTGCTGCATATAAGCCAAGGTCACTTCATACTGCCTTGTTATCTTCCTTTCTCAAGTCTGACCAGTGCCCTACCTCCTTCTGTTGAGCACCACCTAAACATTTCCTCCTCCTTTTTAGAATTCTTTGTATAGATCTCTTGATTTAAATCATCTTCACTACTCAGGATTGGAGAAGGAAATGGCAACCCACTCCAGTGCTCTTGCCTGGAGAATTCCATGGACAGAGGAGCCTTGTGGACTACAGTCCACGGGGTTGCAAAGAGTCGGACACTCACTCACTCACTCAGGATTCCCATGGATAAAGTAAGAAATTGAAATGATATTGATGAGATCTTCTTATCCATCCCTCATTTTCTCTTTCTTTAATTGTGGGTAATCATCAGTCCATCCACCATTCACCATCTTACATGTACAAATATCATGGTGCCCCAGCACTAAATTGCTTTTACAGGATTTTACCCACAGTAATTTAGAACTTCAGACACGGAAAGTAATTCATGTATGTTGCAGATGTAACTGAGCAGGACCCTATGGGGCTTTCACTGGATAAAACCCCCCATGTCCTCCTCTTCCCTTTTATTTGTAGAAAAACTTTAACCGTCTGGCCTTCCAAAGAACAGATTTCATCAAAAAGTGAGACGACGCAGAAAAAAAGGATAGTAAAAAGTTTAGCTATGAAACAAATTCAAGAAGCTTTAATTCCTCCTCTGAGGATATAGATAGGTCTTCCCAGGTGGCTCAGTGGTAAACAATCCACCTGCCAATGCGGGAGACATAGGAGATGTAGGTTCGATCCCTGGGTTGGGAAGATCCCCTGCAGGATGAAATGGCAACCCATTCCAGTATTCTTGCCTGGTAAATCCCATGGACAGAGGAGCCTGGCAGGCTACAGTGCAGAGAGCTGTAAAAAAGTCAGACATGACTGAGCATGCACACAGGATATAGATAATATTCTGAACCATCTCCTCTGAGGTGCTTTGAAGATACTGAAACTTCTACCAGTTGGAAGAAATTGGAAGCATGCTGACCATCAGCATGAGCCAGAAGCTGGAGCCAGAAGGCTGAGGATGTTGGCTCCTAATTACCTCACTACTAACCAAACAGAAGAATGTCCACTAGCTAATCACACACAATACAATAATCTCTCTCACTTTCTTTTAAGGAAACCTTTCCCTGGGACTTCCCTGGTGGTCCATGAGTTAAGACCCTGCACTTTCACTGCAGGGGGAGTGGGTTCAATCCCTAGTTAGGGGAATGAGATCCAACATACCATGCAGAGTGGCCAAAAAATAAAAATATATTTTAAAAAGTTAACTAAAAAATAAATAATATAAAATACTTTTATTGAAAACTGTCAGGGAGTTGGAGTCTTGTGAGTATTGACCCTCACACTTCTCCTTTGGTGCCCTGAAATAAGCGATAAATTTTCCTTCACCACAACTTAGTGTTAGTAGATTGATTTTGCTACTTAGGGATGAGCAGACCCAAGTTTGGTTTTGTAACACCAAGATTCCAAATATTCTATGGACAGCATAATTATTTGCTTGATAGGAAAAGGCCTCTAAAAGATAGGAAAATTCTAAAATTGCTTCCCTGAAAACTCCTTACAAAAGACTAATACAAATACGGAAAATCTAAAGTCCCAACTCAAACTGTCCTTTTTTGCTTCTTGCTCAACCTCAGATTCACCAACCATCTCACCCCTATAACTTGACTTCCTCTGCTCATTCATATAATCTATCACTGCATAACAAATTATCACAAATATATCAGTTTAAAACAATGTTTGTTTATTATTTCACTGATAAGACCCAAGTAGTCTCCACTGGCTTCTCTGTTTTCAGTTTCATAAGTGGTAAACAATCAAGCTATATGACAGGCTATGCTTTTATTCGGAAGTTCTAGAGAAGGATCCATTCCCAAACTTTCTGAGGCTATGGGAGAATTCAGTTCTTTACATTTAGAAGAATAAGACCCATATCCTTGCTGGCTATCAACTAGGGACTGTTCTCAGCTCCTAGTGGCCACATATATTCCTTCTCAAGGTGTCATCTGACGCCATTCCAGCAATGGCATATCCATATCTCTCACACTACAAATGTTTATGACTTCCTCTTCTATCACTGTACATGGTAAGTCACTTTAGTCGTGTCTGACACCACATGACTCTATGGACTATAGCTTTTCATGTTCCTCTGTCCATGGGATTCTCCAGGCAAGAATATTGGAGTGGGTTGCCATGCCTCCTCCAGGGGATTTTCCTGACCCAGGGATCTAACCCAGGTCTCTTACTTCTCCCTCAGTGGCAGGTGGGTTCTTTATCACTAGTGCCACCTGGGAACCCTATAATAGGAACCATAATATTCTTTTAAGAATAATGAGGTGGTAGTGGTTTAGTAGCTAAGTTGTGTCCAACTGTTTTGCAACCCCTAGGACTGTAGCCTACCAGGCTCTTCTATTCATGGGATTCTCTAGGCAAGAACACTAGAGTGAGTTGTCATCCCCTTCTCCAGCACGTCTTCCCAAACCCAGGGATTGAACCCATGTCTCTTAAGTCTCCTGCATTGGCTAGTGAGTTCTTTACCACTAGCAACACCTGGAAAGCCCCTCTTCTATCATTAGTCAAAGAAACAGTTTTTCAAGGGCTCATGCAATTAGATTAAGCCAACATAAATATAGTCCCTATTGTAAAGTCAAGCAATTAGCAACCATAATTACATCTTCAAAATTTCTTTTGCCATGTAAAATAATGTAATCCTAGAAATAGCAACAAGAAGTCATGCAAACTACCTAGAATTCTGCCTCTTATACACATCGCTTTGTAACTACTACTCCTTCAGCATTTCACCTGACCTTTCCCCTCTTCCTCCACCATATCCTCTCATTAGACAATATCCCCTCTCAATGTCTTATGATGTAGTCAGGGATAATAATTTACCTTTCTTTTCTTACAACATTAAATCTCAGTTAAATTAGATTTCTGTAATTTACTTAATTCAAAAACTTTCAAATTCTTCTAAGGGAGGATAAACATTCACAAAATAATACAACCTAGCAATTTATAGAAAGTCTTGAAGTGAACCCATCATTTAGAGGCACAAGAGATATCAAGAAAAAAAATAAAGCTGGTTAGAGAAGGTAAGGTGAATTGATCATCAAGATGACACTGAAAATATGTATTAAAATTTGAGCGTGGGTGACTATGAGTAAAAGTAGGAGAAAAATTCTGACATTGAGATATTTACTGTTAGTATTTTTATTGCAATATTGATTGATCAATACCCAATTCTGTAAAGAAGGAAAAAGTAGTTTTCAGATTTTAGAGGCCATCACATTTCTATCTCCAGAGATTATTTCACTCTGATTCAGGGAAAAATTATTATAACTGATCTATCTACTTTCTTTGCTGATGGCCTTAATCCTAAAATGCCAAGAGATTGCTCAGAACTTTGATGACAGTTTGACTTGGAAAGAAATTTTAAGTTCTAATTAGTGCCTCTTCTGGGTAAGTGTCTAAATAAACTCATGTATAAGTACATGTCTAAATCATACACACACACAAACACACATATATATATCTGTAGCTATTGTAAAGAAAGAGCAACTATCCTGCCATCATTTGAAAGACAGAATCTAAGTACAGAAAGAACAAACTTGTCTGAGAGAATGAAACCCCTCTGAGCAATTAACTGTTCTGGTCAGCCCAAAGTCTCCTTCATAAAAAATGGAGATATTTCTTTACAATTGTAAATAAAGCATGCTCTGTTTGTACTTGATACTGTGTCCAGCCTCTTTACCATAAACCTTTTTATTTTTCCATCATTTGTCCTTAGAATAACAGACTTACAAAGGTTAGGTATCTCAAATGACTCTCAGACTGCATTTGTCTCAGCCACTTCCTGCTTCTGTGGGCTTTCTTACTAATTGATATGCTTTACTATCTCCTGAATCTTTTAAGAGTAGACCTATTTTGTATACATGTACTACTATTAAATTTAGACCAGAAGGCCTCTTTTTGGAATGTCCAGGAAAAGAATATCCAGACTATAATAATGTCACAGTCTGATTTTTACTATCTGATGCTTCCCCTACCAATATTTCAGACTTTAAATCTGAACATAATAACATTGGAGCTAAAGAAGGTATGGGATGTATAAGGGAAAGTAAACTCCTAAGGATCTCCATTAGTCTGGCTTTTCCATTATTGAAACTGATCTATTACTCACTGAGAAGCAAAACTATTGAAAAACTGACACCCATTATACTTCCTCCTTCTGCCACACATATTAGAATGTTTCTTTTTGCATAAAGATTGGAAGTTATTCTTGATTTTTCTGGGCTAATTATCAAAAGACATCTTAGAGTATTGCTTAATCGCATAGGATATTGTTGACATTGGATTCTTAACTTTTCTGAAATAGGCTAGCCCTATAAATGATCTGAAAAATCAGTAACACCTAATTCCTTACCCTGGACAGACTTAATAAAGACTGTATCTGTAATGTGAAAGACTCCCTTTGAAAATCTCCTTATTCTGTTCTTACTTATTGACATGAACTTTTCATTCTTCTGGTACATGAAAGGTCATGATAAGATTTGGAGCTCTAACTCAACAGGACAATAAAATTCAGAGACCACTATTTATTGAATCTGGAGTGAAATTCTACCCTCCAATTTTTGCACAATTGCAGCAATCTCCAAGTTAATGTAGATTTCTGGCAACTTAAATCTTAAGATCTCCACATAAACTCTATATAGCATTATGTTCAATGATGTCATTGAAATATATATTATCATGTACTGCTAACCATACACAAAATCCAGTGAGTCTTCAGAAAAACCATACTTTGTGTTCATGTTTTCCAGTTAAAAGGTATCAGATACTAATTTTCTTGACCTCTGTGGAATTTTCCAGGCAAGAGTACTGAGTGGGTTGCTATTTCCTCCTCCAGGGGATCTTCCCAACCCCGGGATCAAACCCACATCTCTTGCATCTCCTGAATTGGCAGGAAGATTCTTTATCAACTGCATCACCCAGAATTTTCTCCTTCTATGTCAGGAGAAAATTTAAAACAGAGTGCCTCATAGTTCTCCAGGAAAAGTCACTATCCTAAAGGAGGAAGCTTTCCAAAACCTCAAATGAAGCAGCAGACTTGTTGAGATCATATCTTTGCCTAAGACATTGGAATAAGACCCACACCTGGCAGAAATCACTGATTCTCTGCTTCTTTTGAATTTTCTGCTTGCTTTTTGAGAATATTATTTTCCTACTGAGTTTCCTTAAAACTGCTGCCTTTACTGCTGTAATGTGATTTTTATTTTTTTTCCTCTAATCTTAATTCTTTGACTAAATCAAGAGGATAAACAAAGTTTCTGTAAATCTATGGATATCAAAAGTCCCTGCTACTGACTCAGAGTGGTGAGAAATACCTATCTAAAACCAATGATAGCAGGATTTTGGCTAAGATGTATTTTTGTTCAAGATTTGCTAGCAATTATCCACTTAATATTTGTTTTTTTTTCCCAACTGTCTATTAGTGGTCCTCCACCAAAATCTTAAATCTTTCATTACATGTGATATAAATACAAATGTAAAGATAGAAGTCACAGGAAGCCATGACAGCAGCCATTTTCAGTGAGTACTAGCCTGCCATCAGCACTGGATCTGGGCTTCTGAACAAACCAAAGTGCAATAAAGCGATGAGACTCATCTCCTTGTTAACTAAGAGAGATATCCACAACAGCTTTCATATTCCCTTGGCCTCTGCAGCCCACCCTCGTGCATATGACCTTAACTTCTTGAAACTATGCTTCCTTAAATAAAATAAAATTGTACAAATAATGGTCGCTACATCAGAGGTGAATTGAAAACAATTTCATCTCTTCCCCAAGCCATTTTTTATCAACAATTCATGATACAGCTGAATTTTTGCCATGTCCTCTAAAAGCCCCTCTTTCTAACCTAACGTAGAATATTCCTGCAAAGTTCTAAAATTGCAGTATTCTCAAGGAAGACTTCTGTTCAGCAGTGTTAATAAATTCCTTCCATGTATTAGTAACTCAGGAATTTGTTCAGATTATTACTACATGTTTATACAGTTTTCAGTTCAATTTCAATTCTTTATTATTACTATTACTGTTAAATAAGATCTTCTTTTCATAAGATCTGTTTTCAATAAGTATCATTTTGTCAAAAATAATTTTATCTATTTGCTTTACAACATTCCTTAAGCCCATCCATAACATCTCTAATGATTTTATATTTATTTACTTCAAAAGTGGCTTTGGCATTTTTTCTTCTTTTACTTGCCATGGGGTTCTACATATTAAAAAGTATATAGTTTATCCTATTGGTCATGATATTTGCACTAAAGCACCAAACTCAGCTCCAGGCCTTTCCAATAGCCAGAAACACGTATTTGAGAAACAAAAATTTGCATGGCTTTTCTCCATCCTCCTATTCCTAAGAAAATTCAAGCATTCTCTATTTTTATGATTCTTTTAACAGCTGTGTTGAGGTATATATACAAAAAAAAAAAAAGCACAATTTAATGTGTATAATTTGATGAATTTGGATATATGCATATACTTACAAAGCCATCACTACAATGAAGGTTATAAATATATTCTTTTTTTGATTCATGCTCATATATAAGACTCATGTATGAGTTTTTAAGCACTTAGAGATGAGATCATACTAGAATCAAGTAGAATAACGATCCATGATCCTTTGTGAGAATGTGTTAAAAGCAATGGAACTCTTTTCAGAAAAGTACATGTAAGCACTTATACCAAAGTTTACATGCATTCTAGAGTTCACAGACTTCTTGAAGTCAGTTCACAGACTTCTTGAAGTCAGTTGACATACGTCTAGGCATTTACAAGAATCTATTTTATTTTGCCTAGAAGAGTGCTTAAGTATTTGTCATGTACTCTGCTTCTCTTTTACTGTTGTCTTGTCAGCCTTTTTTTTTTTTTCTTTTCTTTTTCCTGCGTTGACAATAAATAAATAGTTTAAGCAAGTGACACCCAGGAAGTGCCCTATCTGAGCTCGCTTCAAATGACTCAATTAATATTGCAATGAATATTTATTGATTCTCTCCAGAATTCATGGAACTCTCACATAAAGGCTATTTGTTTTAGTGTTCTCCTGTGCACACTTGGGCAGAGATTGATGAAAGGCTTTAGTTAGTTTAAACAGAGAGCTTCTTTTATATAAACTCCTCCTGTAAAAATAGAAGTATGCTCATTTAGAAGTCCATATTAAGTAACTAATTAAATCATATGACAAGTTTGAGATAATCTGATGGATGATATTTCCAATTTTGCTTGGTAGAAAAAGAAATATTTGAATAAGAGAAGAAAACCACAATAAACCACACTCACCTATATTTGTCCCTTTTTAATTATCTTTGTCCCACTGCTCTCTTTTGACTATGTCAGTTAGAACAAGAAAATGAATCTTGACAAAGACATGATGGAGAATGACATATTGGCAGCTATCATTCTGTTTATATGAAAGGCATTTAGATGCCCAGCTTAAACCAAAACTGTATACTTTTTATAATTTCCACTTGTATGACTCAATAATGACAAGTGAAACTGAAAGTGAAGTCGCTCAGTCATGTCTGACTCTTTGTGACACCATGGACTTTAGCCTACCAGGCTCCTCCATCCATGGAATTTTCCAGGCAAGAGTACTGGAGTGGGTTGCCATTTCCTTCTCCAAGTTATCTTCCTGACCGAGGAACTGAACCCAGGTTTCCTGCATTTCTAAAAGATGCTTTACTCTCTGAGTCACCAGAGAAGCCCCAATAATGAGAAAGCCAATGCTTAAATAAATAAGAGCCTAGAAAGGTGTTTAGGAGTAAAACTTCATATGCAAAGAGAAAATATCTCACATATCTTAGTTCAGCATGAATTTTGAATTAACAATAGTTTTAAAGAAAAAAAAGCAAAACAGGCAGCATTTGGGCATTAAGAGATAGGATCTCTTATCTTAAATATTAGCATTCTCATGGTATGCAGTTACACTGGTTACCAGCATAAAAGGCCTCCTGTTAGAAAAGTTCTTAGTAGAGATTTTCTACCACCATGAAAGAAATCTAGATCAGGAGACAAAAAGGGGCAGATGCTACATCAAATCTAAAAAAGGTAAGTATTATAATGAACACATGGTATATCCCCATTCTCCCTAGATTAAACATACCAGACACTTACACCTCAATTTTGTTTTTTCAGGAGTGAATGGAATTTCATCAGTTGTAGGTAAATGTGAGAGCCAAAGACATATAGTTTATTGCATAAATATATATAGTATCAATGAAGAATGATAAAACAGTTCTAATTTAATGTTACATGATCAGTTAAACATATTAACTGCTTATATATCATACACATATACAGGTATATGGGTATTCAGGAATGATTCTTGCCATCAAAAAGTTTCAATGTGACTGCAGAAATAATTATAAATTTATCCAATGAAAATGTCCACACTCTTACTATATACTACCCCTGAGAAATTACTGATGTGTAAAAAATAACTGAAATATAAAAAGCAGTGGATGGTATAGCTGATACACCAAATCATGTTACTGCAGTAGAGAGAAATTTGGCAGAGTAGTGAAGCAAAAAGAAATAAGTTCATATTAAAGTTTTGATACAATAATTATTCAAGTTTAAATTATCTGGCTCTCACTTTCTTATGCATATAGAAATTCTACAGAGGGATATTGTGGAACTACATAAAATTATAAATGAGGCAGGAAATATATTCATTTATTTCACTTTATAGGAAGATGAATCTTGGTAACTGATAATTATATAGAATATTGAGATGTGCTATTTAGCCTCTTTAAAGTATATGCAACTGTGATAACAAAAAGAATTATGGTCTAAAATGGTGCCTTTCTTTGGGTTTTTATATACATTTTAGCCAGTAAGTCATTATTGCAGCATATATTTACTATCACCAATTACACAGCAGGCAGTGCACTAGGTGAAGTATTTTTTTATTGGTTTGTTTTGATTTTTAAAGATGGGTAAAAATCTAGTCTCCTGGAGATTGCAATCTAAGGATGAAAACAGATATTAAGTAAATGCAAAAGTATATCTTTAATTGAATATTTTGGTCATGAATATGTAATCAACCATGGTATAATAATGGATTCTAAACTTATACTCCCACTATAAACAGCTAGAAAACTGTTTCCACATACTGGAAAGGCACCACAGGATTTTGCTTCCTGAGAGTTGAGAAATAAACAAAATGAGTCCAACTCTGCTCCAGCTTATAGCCTGGAGGCAGTCTTGAAAATAGAGGAAAGAAAGGGAACCAAGCAGAGTCCAACATTCTTTCATTGAGACAAAGAGACAGAAATCAAAGGTCATATGCCAAGAGTCTGGAGAAGATTTTATCTTTAATGAATAATGAATTAATAGCTCACTATGGGTTTTCTTGTTGACTAAGGTCCATCTGGTCAAGACTATGGTTTTTTCTGTGGTCATGTATGAATGTGAGAGTTGGACTGTGAAGGTGGCTGAACGCAGAAGAACTGATGCTTTTGAACTGTGGTGTTGGAGAAGACTCTTGAGAGTCCCTTGGTCTGCAGGGAGATCCAACCAGTCCATTCTGAAGGAGATCAGCCCTGGGATTTCTTTGGAAGGAATGATGCTAAAGCTGAAACTCCAGTACTTTAAGAAGAGTTGACTCATTGGAAAAGACTCTGATGCTGGGAGGGATTGGGGGCAGGAGGAGAAGGGGACGACAGAGGATGAGAGGGCTGGATGGCATCACTGACTCGATGGGTGTGAGTCTGAGTAAACTCCGGAAGTTGGTGATGGACAATGGGGCCTGACGTGGTGGGATTCATGGGGTCTCAAAGAGTCGGAAATGACTGAGTGACTGAACTGAGCTGATGGGTTTTCTATTTACAAGAAAAAACTGTAAATTCTGCTATGGTATTTAAATGAAGTAGGATTCACAGAAGCACAAAACAAGATAGATTTTGAAGTGAGAGTTGACAACCTTCACTCTTTCTGCATAGTATAAGTTATGGAGTTGTTTTAATCCTCTACTTATTTTCCTCTGAAAATATCCAGTTTGTTATATTTCTCTTAGTGTAAGAGAGTGTTTCAGCTCTTTTAGATTAAAATATGATACAGTAGTTTCAAGCTATATTTTTTTTCTCATTTTAAAAGGTAAGTACTCTTGAATTCAAATTATAGAATCTACTACAAATCTGTGATTCACTCAAAAAAGCTTTTTCCTTTAAATGTTTCTAAATTAATATAAAAATTATAATGGAATCATAATTTATGAAGAATTACATACTATTACTCTTCTAAAATTTGGATACTAATTTAACTGATCTGATAAAAGACATGAAAGTGTAAACAGGACAGACTAAGTTCTGTTCTTAATGCATTCTAGTAGGATGACAATGGAAGTATAAATGAATACTACCAAGTGACCCAGCAATCCCACTCCTGGCACATACCTGGAGAAAACCATAATCCCCAAAGATACATTTACTCCAATATTCATTGCCGTACTCTTTACAATAGCCAGGACATGGAAGCAACCTAAATGATCATCCAAAGAGGAATGGATAAAGAAGAAGTGGCACATATGTACAAAGGAATATTCCTCAGCCATAAAAAAAGGAATTAAGTTGTGTCATTTTCAGAGAGATGTAAGAAATTGGAGACTGTCATACAGAGTGAAGTAAGTCAGAAAGAGAAAAACAAATATTGGATATTAACACATATATGTGGAATCTAGAAAAATGATACAGATGAACTTATTTTCAAAGCAGAAAGGGAGACACTGACATAGAAAACAAATGTATGGAGACCAGTGGGGATGAGTGGTGGGATGAATCAGGAGATTGGGATTGACATGTATACATTACTAGGTGTAAGATAGATAACTAATGAGAACCTACTATACATCACAGGTAACTTGACTCAGTGCTCTCCAGTGAGCTAAATGGGAAGGAAATTTAAAAAAAATAAAAAAGAGGGGATATATGTATACATATGACTGATTCACTTCACTGTTCAGTAGAAACTAACACAACACTATAAAGCAACTATACCACAATAAAATTTTAAATGAATAATTATAATCATAATACCATATACTTCTCAATAATTAAAATTATAAAAAAACAAACACATACATTATCGATATGGGAAATAACTGAAGGCCAATACTCAAATCAGTATTCTATCCATAGTGTACAAATTTCAGGCAATACTCTCTCTGATCACAATATTAACAGTATCCATATCTCCTGCATCACTTGCTTAGTAGGCAGATTCTCACCCATTGAGCCACCAGGGAAACCTTATATCTGATTATTTTTGTTTAAAATTTTATTTGGAAAAATCAGTGATGACTTTGCATGTAAATATAGATTCTCCATTCTAAGTACTGTATAATCTGCCACTGTATAACTATCTCAAAATTTATATCAAATGTAGATACACATTTGGCTTATCTGCAGATTTGAGATATAAATAATACAGCTATGAATATTATGTTTATCAACATTTGATGATGGGATCCAATTTTAAATAAAGTGGTCAGGAAGTCTTTTCTGAGAATGTGGTATTGCAGTAAGAGTTATATCATTTTTCAGTTACT
Source organism: Neotragus moschatus (assembly GCA_006410615.1). Classification (NCBI taxonomy): domain Eukaryota; kingdom Metazoa; phylum Chordata; class Mammalia; order Artiodactyla; family Bovidae; genus Neotragus; species Neotragus moschatus. The sequence continues at coordinate 343,545 of SJYA01001949.1, read as the reverse complement.
ATTGTTGCATAACAATTTATTTCAAAATGTAATTGCTTAAACAACCACTTATTTATTTATCTATTTATTTATTTATGTCTGTGCCAAGTCTTTGTTGCTGCATGTGGCCTTTATCTAGTTGCAGAGAATGAGATAGACTCTCTAGTTTTGTGCAGGCCTCTCATTACGGTGGCTTTTCTTGTTGCAACTCACAGGCTCAGTAGTTGTGGCTTACTGGCTGAGTTACCCAGCAGCATGTGAGATCTTCTTGGACTAGGGATCAAATCCATGTCCTTTACAATGGCAAGCATATTCTTAAATCACTGAGCCACCAGAAAAGCCCAAATAACCAATTTTTACGCAAAGGAGTTTTGTGGAAATTTCAGACATGGTGCAATAGGATAATTTGCCCTATACTTCATGGTATTAATACCTAAGACTTCAGCTTACAGACTCAAGTTGGCTGTGGTTGGATGGTGGAAAGCTACAATGGTTCAAAGGTCAATCAATCACATTTATGGTACTTGGGTTGGAATGACTTGAAAACCTCCACTGTTGACTTTAATGCATGAGTGGATTCTGTGTTTCTTGGCTTCCTCATAGCAAGGCAGCCTCAAAATACTTGGACTTTTTACATGACAACTCAAGACCTAAACAGGAGTGTTATATAATATCACTTCTGGCACACTCTGTTGGTCACACCAGCACTTTGATTCAGGAGGCCAAGACATAGATCTATTGTAGATAGAATGCCAAAAAAAAAAAAAAAAAGCAAAGTAGGGCCATAAAACATCCAAGAGTCAGCCATGAAGAACTCATTCATGAAAGCACGGGTAAAAATAAGTCTAAAGTCTCTCAGTAGGAAACATGTTTTAACTTTTGAGAAGGGGAAATAAAATCAGACTGCTTAAGTATAGTGGGATGTGAGTAGTAGGCAGAGGTCATATTTTTTTTCAGAATATTTTATACCATTGAGTAGACCATAATGAATTTGGATCCTATTTTAAGTTCCAAGAAGTTACTGGAAAACATAGGGAGAAACATTTACATTTCATCAATAATATTTTTGTGGCAGCCATAGAATTAATGATGTTTAGGAAAACACAAAAAACCTTTTTCAATCATATAGGTGCCTGAGGATGTAGGCTAGGATAGTGACAATAAACATGTAGATGTGAAAAAGTGGCAAGATGAGTTTGATCATTTTTGGCTAACATAACAGTCATTCAACATTCCACTCCAGATTATCATTTTTCTTGAAATCTACTAAATCTACTTGATCTGTCTTTACCTACCTACCCTAATCCAAGATAATTTAAGAAATCATTTGCTATCTTAGGAACTTATACATATATTTGTGATATATTTACAACATTAGAAGAAAATCACCTATATGCATATTTTCATACATTATGATCACTGAGATCAGGAATTTGGTCTTACCTGAACTTGATTCCCAGGGTCAAACACAATATTTAGAACTGAGTAAAAATTTAGACACTAAACTAATAATAATAATAATATTCTTCCAAAATAAACATTTCAGCTGATGATAGCTGTAACTAGTATTTCAATATATACATAATAATACATATCACAAAATATTCCATATGTATAAAATTTATTATATGCATGCATCTCCATAATATCTTATATTTCTTGAAATAATCAATTCTTAATCTTTACATTATTATTAATTACTTCTAAAATTATTGCCAGAATGTTTTTTGGCAGTTTTTGCTATTCTGTGTATAAATCAGCATCTCAGATAGTGATTTCAGAACCTATAGAAACAGCTTTTTAAAATGATCAATGCCATTTAGAAGCAATTATTTTGCAATAATGTAACACATTGGAACACTGATATTGTGCTGCTGTCAAAAGAAATGCCGATCAAATTAAATGCTCATAAGAATTGAAATTGTCTTTGCAAGATGAGGTATTTAATATTACTTGAAATAGATATTGAGAAAACAATGTCTAAAGTCAAATCAAAAATGACACTCATTTTATAGTAACATTAGTTTGGACCACTGAACATATGTAATTGATTGGTAACTTTGGAAATGACTTTAACGCCAATCAAAAATAAAAGAAAAACGTGAAGAATGCTATTTTGTTGGGTAAAACAACTAAATTTTTACACAAGACTGAGAATGTTTCATTTTTTTTTTTCCAGTCTACTTAGTCCTAGTGCTGCCTTGAGGCACAATAATGGATCCAAGGAATTCTCAGAGTCATCTCAAGCTTATAATTCACCAGAAAATAGCACGATGGTTTCCTAAGGCATTGCTCTCAGCATGAAAGTGCAAAATTAAAGCTAACAAAATGCTGGGTTGAGAAGTTTGCTGAACCTTGTGTAAGAAAACTGAGGTGAATGCATCAGGATGAAAAGCCAATTATTTTTATCATTTTATTCATTTAGTTATTTATTTTTTCATATATTTTTGAATCGTCCACTAAACCATACAAATGAAAAGAAGATATAGACTCTTCTAGCCTAAACCCTTGTGCTGTACATATAACCAGTAAAGAATCACTAACAAGCTATGTCTGAAGTTATCTGACATTCCTCTTTTCTGGCCATTCAGAAGTTTCATCTCACTCAGCTTCTGCACAAAAATCTAGGATCCACGCTAACACTGGTGTGTGCCTGTGCTCAGTCTTCCTGACCCAAGGATAGAACTCCTATCTCTTGCATCTCCTGCACTGGCAGGTGGATTCTTTACCACTAGTGCCACCTGGGAAGCTCATTAGATACAGATTCACTTGTGAGTAACAAGACCAGCTTTATTTGATCACATTATTTTCTGTTCCACTACTGGAGTCTCTTAATATTGGTCTAGAACAACTGGTTCTAGATCCCTACTACTGCTTCTGGAACTCTGCTACCCCTTGCTTCATCTATATTCACTTGATGCATATTCATGGACTTGACCCTACATTAGACTTGCTGGGTTTTCATTAATAGTTCCCTATACATCTAGATCTCCTTTCAGCTCAGTTGTGACTTTATCTACTTCCTAATGGAATCCTTTGAAAAATGGGCATTCAGTTTTGAAACACATTCAATTGCCATAAACAGGATTTTTTCCCAAGGTTCGGGTACCAACAGAACAACTTGACAATAAAAGAGAAAATAGACATAGTATAGAGGGATTTAGAGTCATTATAATGAGTAGTATTCTGGGGCTTCTAAGGGGCTCAGTGGTAAAGAAGCCCCCTGCCAAGCAGGAGGCGTAAGAGATGTGGGTTTGATCCCTAGATATGGAAGATCACCTGAAGGAGGCAATGGCAACCACTCCAGTATTCATGCCTGGGAACATCAGAGGAGACTGGCAGGCTGCAGTCCACGGAGTTGCAAAATTCGGACTCAGCAACTAAACAGCAGCAGCAGCAACAGAGGAGTATTCCAGACAGCAGTCAATCACTAAATAGTACGAATGGTAAAATAACTAACAATCTTTAATTTTCTAGTTTTTCTTCTTTAAAGGTTTTGCTCATGTTGTAGCGAGAGCATATTTATATATTATTTATAATTTGCTGATGATATCATTATTCATTACATTGCTTGAATGCAACAAATATTCTCAGAGACCATCAAGAGAAGAGCACAGACAAAGAAGGCATGAGAATCACTCTTCAAGGTCATTTGGAAGAGACAGAAACACAAATAAATAAGCATAATATAAATAAATACAGATAATATTCAAGATATGTGCAAATGTAGTTGGAACTACAGAAGAAAATTTTCAAGGAGTTTGGAGTGGCATTGTAGGAGTAAGAATTGAGCTGAAGAGTAATATACTAGATGAATGGAAAGATAAAGGTCATCCCAGGAACATTAATCAGAAAGTTCAAAGACATAAATACATGAACAATCATGAAAGGGCCATATTTTAGAACTGTTAGAGGTGTGAGAAGTTTATAGAGAAAATAGAAAAGGGTTGAACATAAAACTCTAGAGAACACAACTAATTAAAGGTTAAGGAAGACAAGAAAAATGAAAAGGTTTTAAGAATAAGGAGAGAAATTTAGAAGAGTGTTACAGAACCGTAAGAGAAAAATAAGGATATATATTTTAGGGAGAACATCTATTTAAATTTTTTCACTCTTTTTTCTAGGAAGTGAAGGAAAAATAAAAAGAAAGAAGCAAAACTTAGGTCGGAGCAGAAAATGTGTTAGAAAACGGCAGTCAACTGTTTATCAAAATAAGCCATCTCATTTGGAGACTGAAGCTATAGATGAAGCTGTGTTTCTGTTCTTGCATAGAGCAAAGATGAATAACTTTGTGCAAATAGACACTTAGCTTATAGACTCCACACTTTACAAAGATTATAGTCATTCTGTAACTTCCATCTTCACTACACTTATTTACATTTTATGTTCAGGACTTCATATTCCAAGCAAAACATTTAGCTTAATACCTTTTATCTGGTAAGTGAAGTGAAAGTCACTCAGTCGTGTCCAATTTTTTGTGACTCCATGGACTATGAAGTCCATGGAATTCTCCAGGCCAGAATACTGGAGTGGGTACCCTTTCCTTTCCTCATTGCAGGCAGATTCTTTACCAGCTGAGCCTACAAGGAAGCCTTTATCTGGTAAGTGGTCAAAATGAACTAATCCTTGCTGTATGTATTATAATAAAGGGAATAGTGATTTCCTTACTGTTTCTGTTGTTATTATTTTATTGATTTGAATTCTGTATTTACATAAAATATTATCAATTCCTTTAAGAATTAAGTTCCTTTCTTTGGGGTCACCTGCTATACACTGGAGAACATTCATTTAGACCAGTAGTCCTAAAAACCTAGTCCCCATAACAGCAATAGCATCAACGTTTTGGAACATGTAAAACATGAAAATTCAAGGACCCCACCATGCATATACTGAATCAGAACCTCTGTAAGTGAATGAAGTTCAGTAAGATGTGTTTCCACAAGCCCTGATTGAATCTAAAGTTCTATGTCAGTAGAATGAAGTCATCCATTCCTCCATTAGCTTTAAGTATAATGACCTTTAATTAACCAAGATGTCAGAAGGAGAACATTGCCTTAGGCCAGGGGAATGGATGCTTTGTGACTAGGTGGAAAAAGTAGGGATTTGGAGTTCAAAAGATCTAGATTCAAGCCCTAAACTTGGCCAACAGTATATCTGTTTCCCTTAGCTTTTTTTCCACGTCTGTCTTGGGACATTCTACCCATCTCCCAGTGATACTGAAATAATTGAGGCAGTGAATGTAGAATGTCAGGCACATAATGGCCAATAAATACTAGTTTCTTCCACATCATAATCACTTTTATTGAGTAAAAGTAAATTATACATTCTGCTTTTATTAAGAGCTTCACAAGAAACAGTCCTATGGGAATGATTTCAGCATCTATTTTAGAACTATTGCTGATGACATTTTCTATTCTGTCATTCAAGGTCTCATATATAAATTTTTATATGAAAAATGTCTTTATATGTTTAGATATAAAAAACAGAAAACTAATTTAAATGTTAATCTAGGATATGTGGTAGAATGTTTCTTCAAAATAAATTCATAGGTGTCAAATATTTGTGAATGACTTGTAACTAAATAAATTCAACAGAAAAAATAAAATTAAAACATGATGCAACTATGGGCAAAATCCACAATTTAAAATATTTTTTGCATATAGACATTCCTATCTTTATAAAATGCTAATAATTAAATAGCTAAATTGTTCCTTTATTTTTAACTGTTTTCCAAACATCATTATTTTCCAAAGTTTTAATAAAAAAATAAAGATGCATACATTTATTAAGCACAATACATATATAATTTGCTAAGAATTATGAGAGAGCGAAAAAGCCCTTTAAAATAGAGAAATTAAATATTTTTTATTTTAAGATGAAGAGACTTAGCTCCAAAAGGCTTAGGCCCTTGATCTAGGTCAATTACTTAGTGTTAGAACTTATCCTGGAAATAAACTCCCTGTAATGGTTTGGTCTCACTGAAGTTTTCTTCTTTGTTAGAATGAAACCTAAAAGAGCAATCTCACAGGGATATCTATTGCTTTATATTAAATACAAATTTTGAAAAGGTAATTCATCAATTTTCCAAATTCCCTGCTTTTAGTAAAATAAATCATAAGAGTGATATACAGCAAGTTGAAACAAATATTTCCTTTGTTTTCATAGCAGTTGAGTGCTCTGATCTGGGAAATATGAATTTATTTTTCCCCTGTTTTACTGAGGTATGATTCAAATATTTAACAAATGGGATATGTTTAGGTTTAATAACATGATTTTTCTAAGGTTTACAATGAGATTATTTAATATTACTTCCAAAATCAAGTAAATTACATCCATCATCTCACCTATTTACCATTTCTGTGTGCATGTGTGTGGTAAGAATACTTGTGATCTAGTCCCTTAGTAAACTTCAAGTATATACTACCATATTAACTACAGTCATTATTTTGTATACCTGAACCCAGGATTTATTCATCTTATAAGTGAAGGTTTGTACTCTTTCACCAGCATCTTCCCATTTTCACCACCCTCTAAACCCTAGGCAACCACTATCTTTGTCCTTATTTACATGCCCTTTTTAATGCCTCTTCCTTTATATCTGCATGTTTTCATAATCTTGGAAAATGCTTTCATATAAACAGCATCTCCCTTAATTCTTACAACAAATATACCTCTTTAGAAGAAATGGGAGTGTTCTCTGCTCTAATTTAGCCATATTTCACACACAAACATTCTCTGTGACACCTTCTTGAATTACAGTTTCTGTTTCAGTCTCTTCAGTCCTAATTCTGATGTTCTAAAATAGAATTTTATTCCAAAATGGAAAGTACTGACTTCTGCTAATTTTAATGTTATAAAATTCAGGTTTTCTCAGTTGTAGGTTAGTGTTTATTTCTCCCTATTACACTAAATCTCAATAAAATGGGTTTCAGCTAATATGTTCAAAGTCTAGATAGTTTTTCAGTTGAATTTAGTAATTATACTTGTCAGTGACACCACACTACTATTCAATATTTATTAAATTTTTTTTTAACTGAGTGAGTAGTGAAGCATCACTCAATGCTGTAGCAAGATACAAAATTAACACACAGAAATCAGTTCACTTCTTCACACTAACAATGGAATAACAGAAGAGAACTATAAACAAACTGTCCCTTCTTTTAAAATAGCAGCAAAAAAATAAATACTTAGGAATACACCAAGAAGGTAAAAGACTTGTAAGTTGTAATAAAGGAAGTTGAAAATGATTCAAATAAATGGAAAGATATCCTATATTCTTTGATTGAAATAATTAATACTGATAAAATGACCATACTACTGAAAGCAATCTACAGATCCAATGTGATCTCTTTAGAATTACCTATGATTTTGTTTTACAGAACTAAAACAAACAATCTTAAAATTTATATAAAACCAAAGAAAGACTCAGAATTGCCAAAGCAATTCTTAGGAAAAAGAACAAAGCCAGAGGCATAATCTTTCCAGACTTCAGACAATACAACAAAACTACAGTAATCCAAACAGCGTGATGTTAGCATAAAAACAGACATATGGAAAAAGGGAACGGAACAGAAATCTCAGAAAGAAACCCACAAATCTATGGACAATTTATCTTCTACAAAGGAGGTAGGTACAATAAGGAAAACGTCTCTTCAGCAAGTAGTATTGGAAAAGTTGGACATCTGCATATAAATCAATGAAGTTAGAACATATCCTCACATCACATACAAAAATAAACTCAACATGGTTTAAAGACTTAAATATAAGACGTGATACCATGAAACTCCAAAATATTATCTGACATAAACATACCACATGTTGCCTTGGGTATGTTTTCTTAGGTCCGTTTTCCCAGACAATAGAAATATAAAAAATCAGCTGCTGCTGCTGCTGTTGCTGCTAAGTCGCTTTGGTCATGTCCAACTCTCTGCGACCCCATAGACTGCAGCCTACCAGGCTCCTCTCTCTGTGGGATTTTCCAGGCAAGAGTACTAGAGTGGGCTGCCATTGCCTTCTCCAGTAAAATAAACTAATTGAACCTAATCAAATGTACAAGCTTCTGCACAGCAAAAGAAACCATAAACAAAACAAAAAGAAAACCTATGGACTCAGAGAAAATATTTGTAAATGATGCAACTGACAAGGACTTAATCTCCAAAACATATCACTATTTCATGTGTATCAATAACAAAACAAAACAAAAACAAATAAGTTGAAGAATGGGCAAAAGACCTGAATAGAAATTTCTCCAAAGAAGACAAACATATAGCCAATAGGTACATGAAAAGGTGCTCATCATCACTAATTATTAGAGAAATGCAAATCTAAACTACAATGAGGTACCACCTCACACCAGTCAGATGCCCATCATTATGAAATCTAAAAATAGTGAATGCTGGAGAGGTTGTGGAGGAAAGGGAACCGTGCTACATTGTTGGTGGGAATGTAAACTGGTAGAGCTATTATGGAAAACAGTATGGATGTTTTTCAAAAACTAAGAAAAGAGCTACCATATGATCTAGCAATCCTACTCCTGGGCATATACTGAGACAAAACTATAATTTGAAAAGATACAAGCACCTTCTATGTTCATATCATCACTATTTACAATAGCCAAGATGTGGAAACAAACTAAATATCCATCAACAGATGCAAGCATAATGAAGTGGTATATAAATACAATGGAGTATTACTCAGCCATAAAAAAAGAATGAAATATTGCCATTTGTAGCAACATAGAGGGATTTAGAGATTGTCATCCTAATCGAATAAATTAGAGAGAGAAAGAAAAATACCATATGATATCACTTATACATGAAATCTAAAATACAACTCAAATGAGCAAATACAACAAACAAAAAAAAGACTCACAGACACAGAGAACAGAATTTCAGTTGCCAAGGGGGAGCAGTGGAGGCAGGTAGGAAGGATTTGGAGTTTGGGATTAGCAGATACAAACTAGTATAGGATGGATAAATACTAAAGTCCTGCTGTCATAGGGACCATAATGGAAAAGAATATGAAAAAGCATATATATATGTGTATATAAAGCGATATCACTGTACTGTATAGCAGAAATTAACACAGCATTGCAAATCAACTATACTTCAAAAAAACTTTAAAAAAACAACAAAATAATCACACTGATATACAAGATTATTGAGTTGTTTCCTTCTTTTACTGATATATTTGTTAGTTTCTGACAGTTAATCTGCCTGATCTCTTTAAATCAGTGTTAGCATTAGGTCTGAAACATGGGTGATCTAGCTAGTTTGTCAGATCTCAAGTAAGACCTCTCAATATGCTCTACTAATATGCTTGCTTTATTTGAAACTAAACATTATTGTACAATATAATTTCTATTCTATCCTACTGATTCATATTACTACATTTGGATTATTATAAACTGCCTATATAAAGATGGTATATATTCCTTCCAATAGCAAATACATTTACAGAATACAATGGAAGTATTTTGTTGGGTCATCAAGTAGCCAAAAAAAGTAAATTTTCCTTTATATGAAGACTACTTCATATTTAATTGTTTTCAAAAATACCTTAATTGAAATATTTAATATGTGTTTGGAGAATCACCAGATATGGACATGCTTTGAATAATTCGGTATAATCCCTATAATTTTTTAAAATGAAGTGAATTCAAACTGCCAAAAACAAAATACAAGGTAAATCAATTTAGAAAGAAAGCTAAAATTCCCTTCATGTTAATCAGGGAAAAGTAAATCAAGATCACAATGAGGTAATATTCTACATCTAGTCAGTTGGAAAAGATTCAGAAATCTAACTATAACAAATATTACAAAAAAATTAAACTTAAAAAAGGTATAAATTTCTAGTTATAAGCTAAATAAATTCTGGAGATGTAATGTACAGCATGGTGATGGTAGTTAATAATACTGCATTGTACATTTGAAAGTTGCTCACAGTAATTATAAAAACCTTCATCACAAAAAAAAAAGTTTTAAACTATTGAACAATGTTAATTAGATTTATTGTAGTAATCGTTCTGCAGTATACATAGCAAAACGCTATGTTCTACATCTGAAACATCATATTATATGTCAATTATATCTCAAAAAAAAGATAAAAAGAACAAAAATTTCAGAGGCCACCAGTTGACTGGGTCTCTTATAGAATGTTGGTATAAGTTAAAAACTGTACAACCTTTGGAAAACAATTAGAATAATATTGGATATTGCCTACCATATATCTCAGCAATTCCACTTTTAGGTACAAATCTCCTGTGTGTATTCATCAGAGGACATATATGATAACATTCTTATGATTACTTTTACAATAGAAAAAATTACAAAACTTAATTACAAAATTATCCTATGCATGTAACTATTATACAGCCATGAAAAATAAATGATTATTTATTTTTATTAGGGGATGATTGCTTTACCATATTGTGGTGGTCTCTGCCACACACCATGTTGAACCAGTCATAATTATATATATATATTCCCTCCCTCTTGAACCTCCCACCCTCCTCCATTACACCCCTCTATGTCATCACAGAATACCAAGCTGGGTTCCCTGTGTCATAGAGCAGCTTTCCAACAGTTATCTATTTTACACACAACAGTTTATATATGCCAATACTACTTTCTCAATTTGACCTAACCTCTCTTTGCCTTGCTGTGTCTATCAAACTGTTCTCTACCTGTGTCTCCATTTCTTCTGTGTAAATATGTTCATTAATACCATTTTTCTAGATTTCATACATATACATTCATATATGATACTTGTTTTTCTCTCTCTGACTTACTTCACTCTGTATAACAAGCTCTAAGTTCATTCACCTCACTACAACTGACTCATGAATACAGAATAATGTATTTATGAATACAGAATAATGTATTCATGAATACAGAATAATGTATTCATGAAGCCAAATCCATTCTTTTAAGCAGCCGAGTAATATTCTATTGCATATATGTACCACAATTTCTTTATCCATTTATGTTGATGGACATTTAAGTTGATTCCATGTCCTGGCTATTGTAAATAGTGGGGTGCATGTGTCTATTACAATTGTTGTTTTCTTGGAGTAAATGCCCAGTAGTGAGACTGCTGCAGAATGATAAAGAAATCAATCCAAGAAGAAGATTTAACAATTATAAATATATATGCACCCAACATAGGAGGTTCTGAACATACAAAGCAAATGATAGCAACTATAAAAGGGGAAATCAATAGTAAAACAGTAATAGTGGGAGACTTTCACATCCCACTTATGCCAATGGACAGATCATCCAGACAGAAAATCAAGGGAACGTAAGCTTTAAATTGGCTTCCATGAAGGTTCAGATAGTAAAGAATCTGCCTGCCATGCAGGAAACCCAGGTTCAATCCCTGGATCAGGATGATCCCCTGGAGAAAGGAATGGCTACCCACTACAGTATTCTTGCCTGGAGAATTCCATGGATGAGATGGACCTAACTGATATCTATATTTTATATTTTTCATATAAAAACAGTAGATTTCACTTTTTTCTCAAGCACATATGGAACATTCTCCAGGACAGATCACATCTTGGGTCACAAATCAAGCCTTGATAAATTAAAAAAAAAAAAAAAGAAATTGTAGTAAGCATTTTTTCTGACCATAATGCTATACAATCACATATTAACTATAGGGGGAAAAATAACTGTGAAAAACAAAAACACACGGAGGCTAAACAATGTGCTTATGAATAACTGAGAGGCCACTGAAGAAATCAAAGAGGAAATCAGAAAATACCTAGAAACAATGATTTTAAATGACATACAATAATGTTGATCAAATTTTATAACATAATATTTAGTGAAAAAGAGTCCCGATGGAAAGGATTTAGTTTTATAGACTTTATATACAGTTTAAAAGCAACAACAAGATACAATAAATACATATATCATATAAACATGTATGTGAGATAAATCTGAAAAAAGACCAAGACACGGAAAAGATAACGGCAAATTTTAGAATAACAGTTTCTATGAGAGAGATGGAAGGAGATGGTAAAAGTGAGCACACAAGTATATAAAAATTATCAACTATGCTTTGGTTTGTGGTAAATAGGCACTCATTCTATAACTAAAAATAAAGCATAATGAAATGAAAGAAAATAACACTATTTACGGAAAATGAGGATATCTTTCAGGAAAAAAGAATTTTAATTAAGTCAAATCTGTACACCTGAAATTCTTAAAAAGAAAGTTTTGAAAGTATTCATGAAGGTTTGTAAATTAGATTCTTAGTGATATTATTTCAGCAATTTATGTGGTAACAATATGTCTTGATTGAATAATACCCTGAGGGATATCTGCTATAACAATTTGGAAAAGACTCTGATAGCTTCAATTAAAATATCCCCTTTAATATTGAAATGAAACCTGTGCTCCATTTGAAGTCATGTTTAAAAAGTACATTAGAAAGGTGAAATACTGCTTTTATGTCACTGATAGATAAGAATAAACTGAGAAAACTGTTTCAGTGATGACGTCTGAAACTTCATTTACAACAATATTGGATCAAGTAGAAATATAATCTGATGATATTTTCGAAATGTGATGCATGGGCTGACTTTTTCCTAAACCCTGACTTAGTAACACAAATATTTACACTGTTGCCTCTTGACTGTACTTTTAAAGCAAGTTGCTCAGTAGAATTTTTATGTTGCACTGACATAGAGGTGCCTGACTGACATTTATCGTGTCCCACCCTATATCTCTTCCTTATAATAGCTTCTAAGTCAGCCCTGGAGAAGTGACGCCGCTGATTTTTGCCCTTTTTGAAATTTTACCCTGGAGTCAGGTCAGAATGGTATAAACTATTCTAGCTGTAAAGTTTGGCTAATAGTGTGTTTGAAGAGAGAGTACATTAAATGAGAATGAGAAATGACCTAATGGATTATAATCATTGATATTTTGGAGTCAAATGGACCTTGGTTAAAATGCATCCATTCTCTGTTATTGGCTGCATACCTTCAGAGGTATTATTTAATCACTCCAAGTTTCAGCCTGAACCTCTGTCAAATCTGATATTAATCATATCTACTTTTTATGACTATTGAAAGAGCAGTACAGATATAATAAAAATACACATTAACAAGAAACAAAAATTAATAAAGGTCTGTTTTATAATTATGAAAACCAATTGACTCAATTTTTTAACATCAGAGTATGTTGGAGGTGAGTATGTAGGAAAAATATTGTACTATATCTATTACATATAATGTAGAAAGCAACATATTCTTTTTCCTTCAGTTCTAAAAGTCTAGTGCAATCTAATATCTATCTCTTATCTATTTTAAAAATTTGCTCGGATTAAATTCAGGTTGAACTTAGGCTCTAAAGACTACAGGGGATAGACAGAAAATAGGCATATTCTTTTCATTCTTTTGACTTACCATTTACCCCCATGCTCTGTGCTGTCAAAGAACGGAGAGGTACAAAAAAGGGGAAAAGAGAAAAAACAAATACTATGTTGCAACATACCAGTATTTCTGTCTTGGCAGTAAAACACCATCACATATGGTAGCTCTCCCATGGGAGCTCTCCAAGGTGCAATCTTTATCCTCACCTCAAAAGCTTTTGTGGATTATTAAGAAACCCAGACTTTGGGACACTGGCGTATTCTGTTTCTTGGTGATGCAGTTGATTATTCTCACTGCTATTTACTCCTTCTTTCTTCCCCACCTCCAAACACCCAACAATCTGGCTAACCACTCCAAACAAACTTTCTTTTTACTGTTGCTACTATATCTTTTATACCTTGAAAGTCCTTTAAAAAATAACTCAACATTAATATTTGGTATCTGTACACTGCCAAGAGGAAATAGGAACTTTGTTATGCTCTCATGATAGGGCTGCTCTTTCATTCTAGTCTTCTCCCTTCTCACTGAAATTATGGATAGCTTTAGCTAGCTCTTGATTTTTAGACTTTTTAAAATATGACTAAGAGCCATTTCATGTAATTCACTCAGATTCAAGGAAACCAATGTCAAGCTACCTTAAAACTTCTCTGAATCTCACCTTAGTTATTTTGAGCAAGGGTGAAGTTGCTCACGTCTTTCCTCACAGAGATATGCATTGGCTATGGAATGTACACAGTTGATTTCTTATAAATAAATGAATCTATCATTTGTGATCTAGAAAAAATAAAAGTTACATTTCGTATCCCATTGGATCCTTATTCAAAGTAGTTTAAATGACTTGACACAATTAGTTTATCAGTAAGTAGTAGAATCATGACCTGGCCACATATCTTTCAATAGAATAAGTCTCTAAATGCAACAGATATAGAAAGATATAGATATATACTGATATATTTCATGCAGATGGAAATAAATCTCTCTCTCTCCTTGTATGTATATATGAAAACCTTTCTATACAACTGTATCCCATGCAGAAATGCTCAGTGACAAGAATCCATATAATTTATCTGTGTCTGTTTTTGTTGCATGATTTTTGAATAACTAGATTTATGATTCAGAGATATAAAAATTGAATTTCTATTAAGTATGTATTGATGGATCACATTTCCAAACATGTTGAGTTGTACATATGAATTCTTCTCTATACCTGTATTTGACTATAAAAAACAGAAGTAAACACTTTAGTGAATTTGTTCTCTGTTCAGTTAAAGAAAACAGAAAAGCAAGACTTGACTGGCTTTTCTTCAAGTAGCATAAACTTGAAACAAGAAAATCACAATAAATCTTAGTATTGGTAACATCTGATCTATTTTTAGATAATGAATTTCTTACTTAAGAATAATCTCACATGATTTACCTCTAGATTTTAACTTGTTAAATTGTGATTAGATACCTTACTTCCTAAGGACAGTATGAATTCAAACATTATTAATACCCAACTATTCCCATTTGGTTAAGTGTCATTTAGTCAGAGGAATACATAATACAATAATGATGAGGATGGGAACATAAAGCACTATCATGCTCTATACCTGTTCTGTCTAGAGAAAAATCAGAGTACTCTTAAAATCAGTTGTGCACATCATAACATGCAATGGAGGTAAAGATTTTCGTAAACATGTACTCTACATGCTCATCTTTTTGATTTACCAAGTGAAGTCCTTCCTGGATTTCCCAGACTGATTGAAAATGGAATAGGAGCAATTAAAAGCACAACAAATTTATTTTGTAACTTCCTGTGAATGTGACCTATAAGGCCTTCTAGACCTAACACCCAAAAATGATGCCCTTTTCATTATAATGGACTGGAATGCAAAGGTAGGAAGTCAAGATATACCTGGAGTAAAAGGCAAATTTAGCCTTGGAGTGTGATGAGAAGCAGGTCAAAGGCTAACAGAGCTTTGCCAAGAGAAGGCACTAGTCAGGGCAAGCACCCTTTTCCAACAACACAAGAAAGACTCTAAATATGGACATCACCAGATGGTCAACATTGAAATCAGATTGATTATATTCTTTCCAGTTAAAGATGGAGAAGCTCTATAGAGTCAGCAAAAACAAGACCAGGAGGTAACTGGCTCAGATCATGAACTCCTTATTGCTCAATTCAGACCTAAATTGAAGAAAGTAGGAAAAACCACTAGGTCATTCAGGTATGACCTAAATTAAATCCTTTACGGTTGTACAATGGAAGTGACAAGTAGATTCAAGGGATTAGATCTGATAGAGTGCCAGAAGAATTATAGATGGAGGTTCATAACATTGTACAAGAGGCAGTGATCAAGACCATCCCCAAGAAAAAATAATGCAAAAAGGCAAAACGGTTGTCTGAAGAAGCCTTACAAATAGCTGAGAAAAGAAAAGAAATGAAAGGCAAAGGAGAAAAGAAAAAATATACCCATTTGAATGCAGAGTTCCAAAGAATAGCAAGGAGAGATAAGAAAGCCTTCCTAGGTGATCAATGAAAAGAAACAGAGGAAAACAATAGAATGGGAAAGACTAGAGATCTCTTGAAGAAAATCAGAGATACCAAGGTAACATTTCATACAAAGATGGGCACAATAAAGAACAGAAATGGTATGGACCTAACAGAAGCAGAAGATATTAAGAAGAGGTGGCAAGAATACACAGAAGAACTTTACAAAAAAATCTTCACGATCTAGATAATCACAGTGATGTGCTCACTCACCTAGAGCCAGACATCTTGGAATGTGAAGTCAAGTGGGCCTTAGGAAGCCTCACTACAAACAGAGCTAGTGGAGGTGATGGAATTCCAGTGGAGCTATTTCAAATCCTGAAAGATGATGCTGAGAAAGTGCTCCACTCAATATACCAGCAAATATGGAAAACTCAGCAGTGGTCACAGGACTGGAAAAGATCAGCTTTCATTCCAATCCCAATGAAAGGCAATGCCAAAGAATGTTCAGCCTACCACACAATCTCACACTCATTGCACTCATCTCACATGTTAGTAAATTAATGCTCAAAATTCTCCAAGCCAGGCTTCAGCAGTATGTTAAATGTGAACTCCAGATGTTCAACCTGGGTTTAGAAAAGGAAGAGGAACCAGAGATCAAATTGACAACATGTGTCGGATTATCAAAAAAGCAAGAGAGTTCTAGGAAAATATCTACTTCTGCTTTATTGACTACCCCAAAACCTTTGACTATGTGAATCACAACAAGAGACAGGAATACCAGACCACCTGACCTGCCTCCTGAGAAATCTGTATGCAGGTCAAGAAGCAACAGTTAGTACTGGACATTGAACAACAGACTTGTTCCAAATCAAGAGAGGAGTACGTCAAGACTGTATATTGTCACTCTGCTTATTTAACTTATATGCAGAGTATATCATGAGAAATACTGGACTGGATGAAGCACAAATTGGAATCAAAATTTCCAGGAAAAATATAAATAATCTCAGATATGCAGATGATACCCTACTATGGCAGAAAGTGAACACGAAATAAAATCCTCTTGATTAAAGTTAAACAGAAGAGTGAAAATGTTGGCTTAAAATGCAACATCCAGAAAACTAACATGACAACTGGTCCCATCACTTCATGGCAAATAGATGTAGAAACAAAGGGAACAGTGAGAGACTTTGTTTTGGGGGGTTTCAAAATCACTACAGGTGGTGACTGCAGCCATGAAATTACAAGACACTTGCTCTTTGGAAGAAAAGCTATGACCAACCTAGACAGCATATTAAAAAGCAGAGACAAAAAAAAAAAACAAAAAAAAAAGATCCATCTAGTCAAGGCTATGGTTTTTCCAGTAGACATGGATGGATTTGAGAGTTGGACTATAAAGAAACCTGAGTGCTGAAGAATTGATGCTTTTGAACTGTGATGTTGGAGAAGACTCTTNGGATATTTATGCCTAATGAAATCTGCTTCCATAATGCAGATACATGCCTACTCTATCAATCAATTGTGTGGCAAACTTGGTGAAGTGCTACCTAGTCAGACCCCTACAGGGATGCAGTGTTAGTCCCTCAAGTTCAACCACAACAGGGAACCTAATCCTCCCTCTTTAAATCTGAAGAACAGTTATTTGTCTTTCCCCAATATGGTGTTTCTCAACTGGTGAGATTCTGCTTAAATAATGCTGATAAACCATGAAATTAAAAGATGTTTGCTCCTTGGAAGGAAATCTAACAAGCAAAGACATCCCTTTGCCAACAAATGTCCATACAGTCAAAGCTATGATTATCCCAGTAGTCATGTGCTGATGTGAACGTTGGACCATAATGAAGGCTGAGTGCTGAAGAATTGATGCTTTTGAACCATGTTGCTGGAGAAGACTCTTGAAAGTCCCTTGGATGGCAAGGACATCAAACCAGTCAATCCTAAAGGAAATCAGTCCTGAATATTCATTGGAAGATTGATGCTGAAGCTCCAAAACTTTGGTCACTTGATGGGAAGAACTATCTCATTGGAAAAGACCCTAGTGCTGGGAAAAATTGGTGGCAAAAAGAAAAGGAGGAAGCAGAGGATGAAATAGTTAGATAGCATCACTGAAGAACATGACCTGGAATCAACTCTGGGAGATAGAGAAGGACAGGGAAACTAGGTGTGTTGCAGTTCATAGGTTCGCAAAGAGCTGGGCACAGCTTAGTGACTGAACAACAGCAACAGTGCATCTAAACACATCTGTCGATTATTAATATTTCTCTGCAGAAAGTTTAGAGAGATGCCTTCTGGCACATATGAAGAGATTATTCCCGTGGTACTCTCAAAGGTCTTCTTTAAATAGATTGCTTTATTCAAAATCCCAGTCTCTATCAAACTGTGATTAAAACTGTTCAGTAGTTTCCTTTCTCCTCAGGATAAAAAAATGTTGCAATCTATACTTCCCTCTCTCACCTCATCTTTTACTACTCTCTCCTATTGTCTCCACTTTTTGTGTACTGGCGTTCTTTCTAACGTCTTAAGTGCTCATACTGAATCTAGAAGGACTAATAAAGCAGTCCAGGCACAATTAATATTGTACAATTTTTGTTAATCCTATGAGTTAAGCAGTGTTTTAAACATACACACATTTGTGCTAAGTCATTTTTAATAACTACAACAATCTGATAGGATGGTACATTATTATCTCCATGCCTAGAATGAGTAAACAGGAACATACAATATTTCAAAGTGACTTGCCTGAGGATACTCACAGAATGTAAATAAAGAAGCTTTTAAAGCACAAGGAGATTAATACATTCCAGTTTAAGAGAAGGCATAAGGAAAGACAAAATGACAGGAAATACAGTCTATTTGAGAAACTACAGATAATGAATATAGCAAAAGTAGTAGTGAAAGTGTTGGTCACACAGTCATGTCGGACTCCTAGACCCCAGGGACTGCAGCCCACCAGGAACTTCTGTCCATTGAATTATCCAGGCAAGAACACTGGAGTGGGTAGCCATTCCCTTCTGCAGGGGATGTTCCTGATCTAGGGATCACACCCATCAGATTCTTTACCATCTGAGCCACCAAGGAAACCCATACTTTGAGAAACTACATGTTTCTGAATATGGTTGAAGTAAAACTGGACCCCTGGAACGTATCTCACAAGTAATTGTACAGTGATACTCATGCCCACCTCATTGTAGATTGTCCTTCCTCTATCCACTCCCTTATCAATCAAGACCCAAATAAAAGAAGATTACATAACATAACACAAAATGAAAAAATGATGTAAGTATCCAGGTACTTTTTTCATTTGGAAATACATGTCCTAAAATGTTTAAAGATTATCAGTTCAGTTCAGTGGCTCAGTTACGTCAACTCTGCAACCCCATGGACTACAGCACACCAGGCTTCCCTGTCCATCATCAATGAAAAAGATTTTCTGAAAATTTTCTCACTTGCAATCACTGTTGAACTAATGAGAATTCTCAGATATCTCTGAATTGCCATTTCCTTCTCCAGGGGATCTTCCTAACCCAGGGATTGAACACAGATTTCCTGCATTACAGGCAGAGTCTTTACCATCTGAGCCACCAGGGAAGGAGGACAGATATCACTATTATCGCTATATTTAGTACTGTTTCAACTCCAAATAACCATATTATGTTTTTGCTGTTGGGTCCAACTGTTTTATGAATAAGGTAATATCTAAAACAATAAATAAAACATCACTGATAGACATTTTATGCCTTTTGAGGAATGAGGTAATTTATATACAGATGAATGCATTAATAAATGAAATCCAGGCAGTGTACAATTTTATAATTTTGGTGATGTGATAACAGATTCTGAGAACTGACAAAAAATTGTTAGAATGCAAAAATGGATTGTTTATGGATGAAAAATTTTATTAAGTTCCTAATGTAATGAAATTTATAATGTCTTTTAGTGTGTGACTGTAATGATATGCTATGAAAATTAATTGTGTCAGTGAAATGAAGAGTGATTCCATGTAATTAAGTTAGAAATATATAAATAAAATCTTAGAGTAGCAACATAAATTTCTTTGAGGTTATTTTTCTGATTTTCACTGAATGAATGTTTAGCTCGAATATGATGACTTCCCAGTACAAAGTAAGATATCAAAGAAGAGAAAAATCAATGGGAATAAGTTTGATAGCTGTTTCCTTTTGTACTGTATTTACTGTTCACATGAAGTAAGCTTATACTTAATGTGATCAATTGATTATAATATTTTGGACACAAACTCTACAATTTTAGAAACTTAAAAATGAGTAATATTCTTTGAAAAGGAAAAATAAACATTTTTTTTCAGAAAATACCAGGTTGATTTTTGCAAATAATATATTTTCACAGATTTGTCTGTTTTATTTTATGTGTGGTAAAATTTAACTGAGTGCCTACCTAGCATCTATTTCCTCTTTCATATAGTACATGTAACAGAATCCAAATATTTTCCTTGGGTGTCCTGCAGTGTCCTTATGCTGACTGACCCTGGTCCTGGGGATAAGCTGTGGTTAGTCTAAGCCAATTGGAAATTCATCCTTAACTGTAATACACAGTATAATTTTAAGACTCTTGTTTGAATATTTCATTTTAGTTATTTGCGTGTGTTGATATGAAGCCTGAAATAAACTATTTTGCCAATGTGAAGGAAAGGTAGATTAAGACAAGCTAACACTGAGGAAGGGACACATAGCAGTTGAAGAGAAATTTGATCCTTGAAGACATATTGAGCTGTTGAAACAGAACTAATTTTCAGACTTTTGGGGTTTCTTAGCCAATAGCAGTTCACCTTTACTGCCACTACCCTGACTTCACTGTTTCTTGAAGCAGAGCTTCCTGACTGCTATATAATGATAAGATGAGGCTTGTGGTATTAGGATTTTAGAAATGAACTGTACTTACACAAATTATGAAGGGATACGAATGAAGCTTGAGAATAATCAATTGCATGGTCAAGCAAAAGAAAATATAAATTTCACAAAGACAGATACTGGTTCTTGAACATCTAGAAAAATAACCACTTATTTAGCATAATTTTACCNCCAGGCAAGAATATTGGAGTGGGTTGCCATTTTCTTCTCCAGAGGATTTTCCTGATGCAGGGATCAAACCCTTGTCTCCTGTGTCTCCTGCATGAGCAGGTGGATTCTTTACCACTGAGCCACCTGGGAAGCCCATTAATCGAATAGCTATGGCAAATATATAATACACATATATAAAGACACTGATATGGCACAGTGCCCTAAGAAGTCCTTGAAATAGTGTTGGATTTATACCTAATTCTTAGAATTACTATAGGTGTAAAACAAGTTTACAAATAAAATATTCAAATATAAAATAGATTATTAAATTAGAACTCTCAAGATATACTGTTGTATTTATAAAATGTATATTTTAGATATGAAAATATTAGAGTTGTCAACATGCTTTCAGGAAGTGTTTTTCTAAATATTCTGGGCATTTTTATGGAATGTTTAATTTTTATTGTTGGTATAATGATATTTCTTACTCCTTTTTTCCTAAAAAGTAATACACTGGCTTGGCCAAAAATTCATTTTGACTTCCATACAATCCTATGCAAAATGAAAATTAATTTTTTGGCTAATAAAATATGTACAATGGATCTTGAGATTTGGAAAATTTTACATGCAATACTAATTTATTGAGAATATCAGTTGCTTTTTTGCCAATTACCTAAAGCTTCATAATTTAGAGACCCAGGTTCAATCCCTGGGTCCAGAAGATCCCTTGGAGAAGGAAATGGCAACCCATTCCAGTATTCTTGCCTGGAGAATTCCATAGACGGAAGAGCTTGGCAGGCTTTAGTCAATGGGGTCACAAAGACTTGGACATGACTGCTCGACTAACACACACAAAAAATTCACTTTTATTTGCTGTTCTAGCATAAGAATGTTCTATAATTAATATTACTATNGTATTCTTGCCTGGAGAATTCCATAGACGGAAGAGCTTGGCAGGCTTTAGTCAATGGGGTCACAAAGACTTGGACATGACTGCTCGACTAACACACACAAAAAATTCACTTTTATTTGCTGTTCTAGCATAAGAATGTTCTATAATTAATATTACTATACATATTTTATCTCCTCCTTAAATTCATTAAGCAAATAGTGAACATTGTAAATACTTCTTTGTTTTTTTCATACTTTTTCATTTTCCATTTTTCACATGTCACTAGTACAGAATTTTGTTCTTATCCTCTAAGATTTCTGTGAAACCTACAGATAAAAAGTGATTTGTTAATAAATTCTCTTGACAATATACTTTAATAAGAATAGTGAAGGCAGCTTTTATAGTCATAAATTAGAATGCAATAAGCTTAAATGATTTATCCAAAATTTAAAAATATTCTTAAAGAAACTTAAGACTTACAGATACTTAGCATCAAATTTTACTATCTACTGAAATCATAAGATTATTACGCATTTATTGTCCTTCTAAAATTCTATGTTTAGCAGTAGAAAACTCATACATGAAAAATGACAATTAAATCACATCTTATTGATAATTTTTGTGTAAGTAATTCAGTTACAGGTCAAATATGGAGACAGTTATAGATTCTATGAAGTTAAAGATGTAATGAAACAGTGGTTCTCACTAGTTTTGTTCTAGGGAATATTTTATACTCAAAATGCTCTAAGGACCTCAAAGAGTTTTATATCTGTAGGTTATATCAATCCTTACCATGAACATTGAAAAAGTGACGGTGTTAGTTTTCAGTCTTGTCCAACTCTGTGTGACCCCGTGGACTGTAGCCCACCAGGCTTGTCTGTCCTGGGATTCTCCAGGAAAGAATACTGTGGTGGGTTTCCATTTCCTTCTCTAGGGGATCTTAGCAACCTTAGGATCAGAGTTTGTCNAAATTGAAAAAGTGACGGTGTTAGTTTTCAGTCTTGTCCAACTCTGTGTGACCCCATGGACTGTAGCCCACCAGGCTTGTCTGTCCTGGGATTCTCCAGGCAAGAATACTGTGGTGGGTTTCCATTTCCTTCTCTAGGGGATCTTAGCAACCTTAGGATCAGAGTTTGTCTTTTATGTCTCCTGCATTGGCAAGTGGATTCTTTACCACCAGCACCATCTGGGAAATCTCAATGTTCACCATATTAAATACTGAAAAAAAAATTTAATTTATAATTCATTAAATATAATAAATCTAGTATATGTTAAAATAACCAATTTTTATGAAAAAGAGCTACATATTCTGAAAGAAAAGAAACCAGTGAGTAAGAAAACATTGTTTAAAATTTTTGCCATTTTAAAAATGTCTGACTTAATAGAAGATAGCTGGTTTCTAGTATGTGTGCCTGAATTTCAATATATGCCGGGATGTTTTCTAGTTAAAAATGCATCCATATAATCTGGCTTCATACAGACATGTAGTAGGAAAAAGCAGTTGTGTTTTAATATATTTTAGAAATAATTATAAAAGCTCCATTTGATATTGTACCAATGCTTAACAAGTGGGGATTTCTTAGAGGTTTGCTGCAGTGTGGAATCCTAGTTCTTAAATATCATGGACACTTTTCTACTATTCTATATTTTTCTTACATTTTGACTAGATTGTTTTAAATCTTCAATACATTGCAACGTTTTGCTTTACCAATTCATTTTTTTTAACTGTATGCAATGCAATTTCATTAGTTGGTTATTTGGAAAGTAGAAGTTCATTAAGCTGTGCAGATCTTCAACAATTTGACACAATTCATTATAGAGTATCAAAAATCACGATTGTTATTAATTACCATTGTCTCATAAGATAGAATCTAAATGTTGGAAAACTGTCTATCCATTGGTGACACAAGGACACAAGTTTCCCCCAAATCTAATTATATCTTGAAAGCTTGACCCTCACTGTTGGCAATAAATATAATTTGCTTTCCCAATAGGCAAACTCATTTCTTTCATTTTTTCAGAAAATATCAAATATTTAAATCTGAATAATCAAAGTTTGTTTGCCTGTTGTTTTCTCAAGTAAGAATGGTATATCTTAAAAATTAAATGGCTAAGTCAGCTCACAAGTCTGATGACAACACCAGCACTTTTCTCCCAATTATCATCCTGTATCAGAAGTGCTTTATGTCTACATACTCTTTTATCACAGAGAATATTGAAAAAGCATATCCTCAAAAGTTGAGGGCAAATACAATTAGTTGGTTTTTTTTTTTTTTTCCAGCAAGAATAGTCCTCTAGTGAACTGTTTTTCTTTTACAAGTTCCTGACAGTGAAGAACAAATTAGAATTCGTTTGGGGTGACTACCTTGATTTATACTGAGCCACCAGTGGTTTTATACACCATTGTTTTTGCTCTATCAGTGGAGATTTTAACAATAGAAAAGGCCAATGACCTCTTAGTATTATTAAAAGAATAACTTTGAGCTTGGAGACATCTTGACAAGGTTTTTAGGACCATCAGCCATTGGCAGTTCAGACTTTAAGAAACTCTTTAGTAAATAAAAGTGTTAACAATATTTACTTAGGTTATGTACTAACAGTCATAAAGTTATTGCACATCATGTGTGTGTGTGTGTGTGTGTGCTCAGTCACTTCAGTGGTGTTGGACTATATGTGACCCAATGGACTGAAGCCCAACAAGCTCCTCTGTCCATGGGATTCTCCAAGGCAAGAATACTGGAGTGGGTTGCCATGCCCTCCTCCACGGGATCGTCCTGATCCAGAAATTGAACCCACAGAATTTCCTGCAGCCTCTGTATCGCAGTCAGATTCTTTACCACTGAGCCACCCCGGAAGTCCACTGCACTTCGTAACACTGGACAATTTTTAAGAGTCTAGGAGAAGAAAATGTTCAGGTGTACGAAGTCCTTGTAACTATTTCTCACTTTCACATAATGAACTTAACAACAATCTAAGGCTCTTTGAACCCACTCTCATGACCTCTAATTCCCAAGACAATGTTTTTACCTAATATTTTTGACTTTTATTAATTGTATAAGTATATTTAATGCCTGTCTCTTATACACATCTGAATATCAGTTGCTTTTTTGCCAATTACCTAAAGCTTCATAATTTAGAGACCCAGGTTCAATCCCNACTCTCATGACCTCTAATTCCCATGACAATGTTTTTACCTAATATTTTTGACTTTTATTAATTGTATAAGTATATTTAATGCTACAAAACAAAGCAACAGGGGCTCTCTGTTAATTATTAATATTCTTTTATTTCAAATATTAAACTATAGGATTTACAACAAATATGTCAATCCATCTCACAACAGGGAGTATAGAAAAGAGAAAGAGGATTGTAAAAGCTTAGAAAGATGTTTTATGCTGGAAGCAAACAGAGGAAATGGCTCAGTTGGTTTACAATTTCATCTCTTTCATCACAAATTTGCCTTAGGCTGTCTTTGTTTACCTTTAATTCTAAAATTGGACAGGTGTAACTGTACACATAGGTTAGTTTGTTTTGCACATATGTAGCTTACAGGAAATACTGATGCTCAGCAAGGCATAAAGTGTATCTGAAAGGAAATGTGATTATGCCTTTCCAAAGTGGCAAACAAACAAACAAAAAAATTGAAATAGCTTTATTTTCTTTTTAAATATAAAACAATTAAATTTTTTAGTTTTAATTACATCTTTATAATATCATTATCAATATCCTGAAATACCGACCTAGGAAGCAACAATGGCTTATAAAATAACACAAAGGAAAACTCTCTACTAAATACTTATATTTGGACTGTGACATCTAAGGTGATAAAACTCAGCTAATATCTTTTACTGTCAGCCAAGTAGTCCTAGCACTTTCACTCTCTTGGTCCCAATGCAGACCTTCATTCCAGACCCACAAGGTCCACCATGCAATATTTTGCCTCAAAGCTCATCATTTTAATTCATATTCATTCNCTACTAAATACTTATATTTGGACTGTGACATCTAAGGTGATAAAACTCAGCTAATATCTTTTACTGTCAGCCAAGTAGTCCTAGCACTTTCACTCTCTTGGTCCCAATGCAGACCTTCATTCCAGACCCACAAGGTCCACCATGCAATATTTTGCCTCAAAGCTCATCATTTTAATTCATATTCATTCAAATAGAAGAAATTCCTGAGGGGAAGAGAATACTCCATATGCTATATATAAAGATTTAATTAATAAATAATCACAATGCATATATAATAAACACATATAGTGATATTTAATATTTTCAAAATGGCAATTATTTCATAGTAAATTCATTCTTTCTGTACATAAATCTTAATTCCACTGTATCTACTAATTTTAATAGTTATGTTCCTCTTGTGACCTCCATGAATGTCTCATCATTTTCCTGTAAAATTAGCTATGGTGGTATAAATAGCTAAGTTTGTAAAAGAGGCAAAGACTTTGGAATAATTTTTACCTTAGGCATATCCCTATCAGATTAGGTTTGCTCAGAGAAGTTAGTAAGGACAGCTTTCCTGGTGGCTCAGAGGTTAAAGTGTCTGCCTGCAGTGCAAGAAACCTGGGTTTGATCCCTGGGTTGGGAAGATACCCTGGAGAAGGAAATAAATCCCATGGATGGAGGAGCCTGGTGGGCTACAGTCCATAGGGTGGCAAGAAATCGGACATGGCTAAGTAACTTCACTTTCACTTTCTTTTCTTCAGTGAAGCTGACATGATTTGACTGATAAACTGGAGACAAAACTCAATACATCTTATGTCGGTTATCCTAAGTTGCTTGGAGACATGGGTTGTTTCTTTGTTTTTAATAATCACTAATAAACTCACAATGGCAGTAAAGGACAGCAGTGTGAATTTTTCCAGTTATCTTCTGGGTAAACATAATTTCTGACTCTAACATTAACTAAAAACAAAATTGAGGAGGCTCAAGTTATTCATAGAGGCAGTCAAATTTACTGCTATTTTGTTAATGATTTAATTAGAGAAAATGGAGAATTGTTTTCTAGCAGAGAAAAGGAAAAAGGAGCAAAATAAAAATTTAATTAATGTTCTAACACTGAAAATTTTTAATAATGAAAACTCATTTTTATCATTTACCAAAAATATCTAGTTATCTTTAAGACATGCTGCTGCTGCTGTTGCTTCAATCATGTCCGACTCTTTACGACCCCATGGACTGCAGCCTACCAGGCTCCTCTGTNGTGATATTGGCCTGTAGTTTTCTTTTTTGTGTGTCATCTTTGTCAGGTTTTGGTATTAGGGTGATGGTGGCCTCATAGAATGAGTTTGGAAGTTTACCTCCCTCTGCAATTTTCTGGAAGAGTTTGAGTAGGATAGGTGTTAGCTCTTCTGGTCCAGATGGCTTCACAGCTGAATTCTAACAAAAATTTAGAGAAGATATAACATCTATCCTGCTTTTTTTTTTTTTTAGAACATTTTGCTAGAAAACTCTATGCTTTTGAAGATGATATTACTCCCACCTAGATTTAGAGTCCCTCCATTGTTTCCTTAAATCTCATTTCAGAGTCAGCCTTCTTAAAAATGTTTACTCTGATAACTCATCAATTACTCTTTCGTCCCATTCTACTTCATCAAAATTCCTATTGCTACAAAGACATGGCTACTTTAGAGAGATTGATATGATCTAAACCCATAAAATATACTCACAGTATGGATTTGAGTGTTGGACCATAGACAAAGCTGAGTGCCAAAGTACTGATGCTTTTGAACTGTGCTGTTGGAGAAGACTCTTGAGAGTCCTTTGGACAGCAAGGAGACCAAATCAATCAAACCTAAAGGAAATCAGTCCTGATTATTGACTGGATGCTGAAGCTGAGGTTCCAATACTTGGCCACCTGATGTGAAGAACTGACTCATTGGAAAAAAGCCTGCTGATGGGAAAAGTTGAAGGCAGGAGGAGGAGGGGACAATAGAGATGAGATGCTTGGATGGAATCACCGACTTGATGGACATGAATTTGAACAAGTTCCAGGAGTTGGTGATGGACAGGGAAGCCTGGCAAGCTGCAGAGTCAGACATGGGATTTCAGAGTCAGACATGACTGAGTGACTAAACTAAACTGATACCGTAGCCAAAAACCCGAAACTTAGGCCCAAGTCACACATTATGCAACAAATTATAAAACTACATATATATATATATATATATATATATATATNGAGTCAGACATGGGATTTCACAGTCAGACATGACTGAGTGACTAAACTAAACTGATACAGTAGCCAAAAACCCGAAACTTAGGCCCAAGTCACACATTATGCAACAAATTATAAAACTACATATATATATATATATATATATATATATATCAGTTCAGTTCAGTCACTCAGTTGTGTCCAACTCTCTGTGACCCCATGAACTGCAGCACTCCAGGCCTCCCTGTTCATCACCAACTCCCAGAGTTAATCGAAAGTCATGTCCATTAAGTCAGTGATGCCTTCCAACCATCTCATCCTCTGTCGTCCCCTTCTCCTCCTGTCTTCAATCTTTCCCAACATCAAGGTCTTTTCAAATGAGTCAGCTATTCACATCAGGTGGCCAAAATATTGTATGTATGTATGTATGTGTATGTATATATATATATATACATATATATATATATATATATATATATATGNCTATGAACTGCAGCACTCCAGGCCTCCCTGTTCATCACCAACTCCCAGAGTTAATCCAAAGTCATGTCCATTAAGTCAGTGATGCCTTCCAACCATCTCATCCTCTGTCATCCCCTTCTCCTCCTGTCTTCAATCTTTCCCAACATCAAGGTCTTTTCAAATGAGTCATCTATTCGCATCAGGTGGCCAAAATATTGTATGTATGTATGTATGTGTATGTATATATATATATATATATATATAGTCTGGTCTATGCTACTTAAAAATTGGGCAATTTGGAAGAGTTACTCAAACTTCATGAACAATGATCTTTATACACAAAACTGAGGTAAGAAAATACACTTTAAAAAATTGTCATAAGGATTAAACAATATAAAGAATGGGATTGGTCCATCATATTTCCACCTTCTGAGAGTGCTTGGTAAACACAAATAAATCCTCTTTCTTCATTGTAAGTAAACTTTACTACCACTACACCTACCAGGCAGAGATCTCCTTTTAGAAATACCTGGTCACTGTCCAAAGATCCAGTACTCAAACATACAGAAAAAAAACTTGTATGTTTTACTTCTCAAAATGTTAAGACTTAGGGTAAACAGTATTACAAAGTGAATGTTTGTGTTTCTCCAAAATTCATATGTTGAATTTTAATTCCCAAGGTAGTGGTATTTAGTGGTGAGGTCTTTAGGAGGTAAAGTTGCAGGCCAGGAATTATGCCCTCATCAGGAACTAAAATAGCTTGTACCTTGAAATTCTGGATGTTATTTAAGTCACCCAGTCTATGATGTTCCATTATAGCAGCCTGAGCTGATTGTAACAAAGAGGGAACAAACACCTTAGAGAAAGTGCCCATACTGTTCTTAGAAGATCTTTTAAAAACTTGTTTCAGCCTAGGCAGTGTAGCAAGGGCTTATCTGATTGGAAGAGAATGTTTGTAGGCAAGTAATACTAGAGAATGAAAGAAGAGGAAATAGGATTTTGAAGGTTTGTCCATGAAGCTTTATATAAATGCAATGTCTCACAGCATGGCATTGCTTTTAAATCTCTGAGCACCTGCATGATCAGAGGTAGAGAATCTTTTTTTATTATTTTTTTTCTTCAGTATGAGAAGGGAGAGAAAAACAATAAAAGGATTTTCCAGGCTTCCATGGTGGCTCAGTGGTAAAGAATCCACCAGCTAATGCAGGAGACATAATGTGATCCCTGATCCAGGAAGATCCCACATGCCACAGAGCAACTAAGCCCCTGTGTCACAAACTACTGAGCACAGACTATAGAGCCTGAAAGCCACAGCTACTGAGCCCAACTACTGAAGCCCCCTGGCCTTATAGGAAGAGAAGTCACCACCATTAGAAGCTTGCCCACAGAAAGTGGAGAGTAGCTCCCACTCAATGTAACACAAGAAAAAAGCCTGTGCAGCAACAAAGACCCAGCAGAACCAAAAATAAATATTTTTTAAGGGATTTTCCTCTGAAATCCCACTGTAATATGAAGTCTTTTTTCTTAATGTTCAGTGGTCTTTTCACAGCCTCAAATAGGACAGATGTTAATACTGTGGACTTTACTATTTTTCTCTTTTTATTCACTACTGAACTTGGTCTGAGAATTCCTAAATCCAAATGATTATTATTTACTTATACAACAGAACTAGAGTCAATTTTCTGACAAGTAAGAAGTAGGTTACAATGCCTACTTTAATAGTAGTGCCATATTGATAAAAATGATAGATTTGAAAGGTCATTGTGAACTGCAAGTTTATATATATACTTATGCATGGCTATGCTTATGATTATTATTATTATTAAGGTGTCATCTTGGGTCAAGGCTAAGATATAGGTTACTAAATAGTGTGGGAGACCCTTGTTCAAACTGTTAGTCCTGAAGCTTACTTTTGCTGTATATTTAGTGTCACTTCCTTTTCAAAACACAGAAATAAGTAACTAAACTATGCCTTTTTCAAATATTTTCATGAAGTCATATTAAGATCCTTTTGTATCTATTTCAGAAAAGTGAACTGTACATTTTTTGTAAGAAATAAGATAAGTATAGTTTTTGAAGTTCTTATGAAAGATCTTTGTTCAAAAAAAAAAAACAGAAAGACCATACCTATTAAACCCATATCATATGAGATGGAATTGTAATTGGACTTTAGCTCTCTATGCCCTACAAGAGCTGGTAGGAAGTCTAGGATACTACCTACTTCTCCAAAACATACCAGGAGAGACCCTTTGGATTTGCAAAAAAAATATTGTCAGCAATCTGTACCTGCTCAGACATTTAGGGAAAAAAATAATCTCATATCAATTTTGAGAACTCTGATTAAATGCAAATTTTGTGTAGTAATTGCTTTGTGTAAAACACAAGGAGACAATACAATTACCCTTTCAGTGATAAAGACCATTATGTGTTCTGAAACATCTCATTTCTTATCTCAGAAAAAACTGAATCTATATGCGTTGCTTCTTGCACTAATACATTAATTGTCTTACATTAGACTAGTGAATGTATGCTTCAAATGAAAAAATAATTCATGGTAATTACATTATAAAACATGCTAATACAGTTTGTATAATGATTAAAATAAGTGCCCACTGTAAAATCCAAATGTGTAATCATCATATCATTTTTAACAAAAATTTCTCTGACTTTCAAATACTTGTACTTTTACTTTGCAATTAATTAGTGTGCTGAGGAAAACTTTTAGAGGTAAAATTCCATTATGATGAAATGCAGTACTTCCACACTGTTTTGTTGTTATAAGCTTATCTTATAATGAATCTTTTATTTGATATCAAATTTCCAGTCAGCAGAATTAGAGTAAAATTTGAATTCATGCCCAGTCTTTCTAATTCATTAGAATAGGAAAAAAAAAAAAAGAAAGAGAGAAAGCTTCAAACTCAGCAGAGAACAAAGGGAAAAATTAACTGTATCCCTATACGGTGAACTGGAGAGAGCTTTCTTCTTGCCAGTATTTCCCTCTCATTCCTCTTCCATATTTTCCCATTCTCCCATCTCTCCTCTTACCACTTTCTCTTCCCTCTGTCTTTTGGGACGATCTTAGACATTTAGTTTGTCTGTGTGGTTTAAATTTGCAGGAGGCCTTTGAGTGATGAATTGGAAATATTTGAGTTTTAAGATCATTCAAGCTAAATTTGGGTAAGGGACAGTTAAGAAATTGTTAATGCAATTTTTACTTCAACTTTTATTGTCTCAAATTTTCTGAGTTTGGACCCACTGGACTTACTCTGGTAATGCAAATTACACTTATATTTGGTTTTGAAAATGTCTGTTGCTGGGTTAGGATCATAAGAATCATCCACGATATAATTTGATTCTTCATGGAGGGTTCAATTCAATCACATTATTGGAGTTTACTCAGTATTGGCCATC
The DNA here is from genome assembly GCA_006410615.1 of Neotragus moschatus. NCBI lineage: Eukaryota > Metazoa > Chordata > Mammalia > Artiodactyla > Bovidae > Neotragus > Neotragus moschatus. The sequence continues at coordinate 311,746 of SJYA01001949.1, read as the reverse complement.
TGCCCATGGTAGAAATAACATGGTTAGAAAGAACATTTCTTTGTAATGAAGTTTGCTACAAATGGGTTTAAGAAAGGGAAGTGTACTCTTAATTATTTATGTGCTTGTTCAATATTTGGCTGCTTTTATGTCCTTTATGACAGGAATCATACATCTAAAATTATGATAAACCAAATGAAGTGATTAAATAGTTTGATATTTGGTTACAGGGTTGTTGAAGATGATGATTAATGATAACAATGATAATTATGATGATGGCAACCACAAAAATAAATGGCAAATTCAAACAGAGGAGAACTGATGGTTTCCTCAATGACCAGTTTTACAACTAAAAAGGGATGTAGCGACCTTATATGAGTCTATCTAGATTTGAAAAACCATATTCTGTGTGTAGATGTTTCACTAATTAGGGTTTGTGTCAATTTGTCAGTTATAATGACTATTTATGCAAAATGCCAGTTCTGATTTCCTTAGTTTGTATATTAGTTTCCCAGGGCTGTTCAAACAAAGTACAAACTGGATAGCATAACAGATTTTTTCACAGTTCAGGAAACCAAAAGTCTGAAATCAAGGTATCTGCAGGGTTGACTCTTCCTACAGGTTTTAGAGAGCATTTGTTTCATGTCTCACTTTTAGCTTCTAATGACTGCTAGCCATCTTGGCTTTCCTGAATGGTAGACTCCATCCTCCCCTGGCATTCCCTCATGTGTATACCTGCATATTCATACAGATTTCTTATTAAAAAACCAGTCATTGCATTTCATGCCCACTCGAATCCAGTATAATCTAATCTTATTTATATTTGAAAGACTTATTTCCAAATAAGATCATATTCTGAAGTTCCTGGTGGACATGAATTTTGAGATACATTTAGGTTTTCTTTTTGGTGAAACTAGCTATTAAAGACTATTTAAAATAATCTAAATAATAGATGTTATATTCTAAATTATAATAACTATAATATTATAGTTAATGTATGAAAGTGCTGTTAAGAATGGTCTGTACTTTGTTTCTGTTGTCAGTATTAGTTTATTTTCCATTTTTAAACCCCCATTCTTCTTCATCAATTTACTTTCTATTAATTTAATAGACATCAACAAGCCTATTGGGCTTCCTTGATAGCTCAGTCGGTAAAGAATCCACCTGCAATGCAGGAGACTCCAGTTCAGTTCCTGGGTTGGGAAGATCTGCTGGAGAAGGGATAGGCTACCCACTCCAATATTCTTGGGCTTTCCTTGTGGCACAGCTGGTAAAGATCCAACTGCAATGTGGGAGATCTTGGTTCAGTTCCTGGGTTGGGAAGATCTCTTGGAGAAGGGAAAGGCTACCTACTCCAGTATTCCGGCCTGGAGAATTCAATGGACTGTATAGAATTTCCATGGGGTCGCAAGAGTTGGATATAACTGAGTGACTTCCACTTTCAACAAGCCTATTATGTTCCACTGATATTTCTATGTTGATCTGAAACATATCAACAGATATAAATTATAGAGCTTATTGATTTCAAGACACTTACAATAAAAATGATCCCATTTTCTATATCTAACAAAATAAATACTGCTCACAATAAAACAGGTGGTGCTAGTGATAAAGAACTCACCTGCCAATACAGGAGACATAAGAGATGCAGGTTTGATCCATGGGTCAGGAAGATTCCCTGGAGAAGAAAATGGCAAAACCCACTCCAGTATACTTGCTTGGAGAATCCCATGGACAGAGGTGCCTGGGGGGCTACTATCCTTGGGGTCACAAAGAGTCAGACACCACTGAAGCAACTTAGCATGCATGCACTCACAATAAAATAGTTTGGTGAACTGTTTGATAAAGTGAGGCTTTATGGCTTTATATTAATTCCATGAAAACTGATGTAGTGCCGGTACTAGTGATTAAGACTGTAGCTTTTAAAAATTGCCAAATATTCTAAGCACTAAATCTCGAATTATTGGGCTTCGAAAATCAATGTGCATCTGTGTGCAAGGACATGTGAATGGATACACATTATTTAAAAAAAAAAATCAGTTCAGATATTGTGAGTTTATGTGTTCATGTGCGTCCATTTGTGTGTGGGAGAGAGTGCATCCAAGGGCCTATTAGGATCCAGGAGCCTCAGGTACCTTCCTACATAATCTCCCATCAAAGTTGTGTTCTGCACCATAAAATGAGGATGGTAATTTGGCTGCTTTACTGTAGGCCTGCGGTCACTACCACTTCAGATTAGCATATTCCATTTTAGAGAAGATCCCACTGTCCATATCTTCCTAGCAACCTCCTCCTTAGAAATATCCGTTATATCCTCAGCTCAGCCTTTAAGGATGAGAGACACAACAAAGGCCTCAGTAGGAAGGGATGAAAACAAGCTAAAGCCCAGTCTGCTCAAAGATGTGGCAGAGGGTTGAACGTTTCCACTGCCTTAGGAAATTTCTAGCTTGACCCAGATATTAGTAGGAATGAGGTAGCTCTAAGTGGATTCCATTGCAGAAAATTTCTCAGAATATTGAGTTATTGCTTCTCCTCTGAACACTAAGAGCTTCTTTATTCCTGAGGTTGCAATAAGAAGTACTCCACAGAGTTGGGGGTATTGATGGACTTCAGAATAATAGTGTTGCTTGGTGGCAGAGGTCATGGTTAGCAGATCTGACCAGAGAGGCACAGGGCTGGTGTTTGGGAGATGTGACATGTCCTCATATTTATTGAGAGCCTCTGGTCTGGGACCCCAGTGGTCACTATATACACCTTGGATAAGATATCAAATATAAATGAATATCAGGCAGATTAGGAAAGTGATGATGATACAGATCTCCCTTATCTTTCTACCCTATGTTATCCAGTGACAGATAGGTCTCTTTGTGTCTTGGATAAGTAGTGCTGGTAAAAGGATTCACATCCTGTAATAAGAGAAGGGTATATATATTCTTGTAAGAAGCTAGCTCCAAAACATCTGAATCCCTGAAAGTGGGTAAATAAGATATAATGTTTAGCTGCAGCTTCATAGAAATCCACCAGAGAGATGAAAAGCATGGTAATTAATTGTCAAGAACTGTGAAATGTCCTAAATATATACTCAGAATACAATCTACCAAGGTAGCCTGCATCGTTTCATGAATGCTAGTAGAAGACATGAGTATCTTGGATCAGAGACAAAAGGCTTCCTTACTCAGCAACAGCAATAGCCAATGCAGCAGCATTTTCTTGTACCAATTTCCTGAGCACTAAATCCTGCAGGGTAGGGTAAAAGGAGTTAGGGGTAACCTAGCCTCAGGGTAAGTTGAGTTCCTCTTCTGTATAGCAGAAAGTAGGGAACTTGCAGATTTGTAATGGGCAGAAAATATGCCAACTCTGGGGCAAAATATGCCTACTCTGGGTTACTATACCTAAATTTCAAGACTGTCCACAGTATAGTCATACTCAAAAGAGATGGCAAAGGTAAGCTGTTCAAAAGATATGCAAAAATTCATGAGCTCTAGGAAGAATTATCTGCTCACAGATTAAGTGGGGATTCTGGATTTGAGCTAAATACACTCTTTTTTATATCAGTCATGCGATTTCTGTGAACAAACTTTCATTTCAGGCATAATTCACAGAGTAGCATTTTTTTTTTAGCTTCCTGGAAGCAATCATTATGATAAAGAATTATGCTAGCATAGGCATTGGTCTATTATTTATGTTTATGGAAATAGTCATTTTTAGCCCTTTTTGGACACACATTGTAGTCAAGGTAAAGAGAATCTTTAGCTGTTATTTATCTTTCCAGAATTTTATTTGGAATTAAATAAAATTTATTTAATTCTATGATATTTGCCATGAGAATCATAGAGATTTGCCATGAGAATCAAAGGAAAAATCATTATTTAAGCCTTATTTACCTTAATCCCTTTACCACTTCATTGAAACTGGGGGGAAAGTGGGGAAGGGATAAATTGGGAGATTGAGATCAACATGTACACACTGCTATGTATAAAATGTGGGCTCTTGGTGACTAAGATGTTATTCACCTGCAATGTGGGAGACTTGGGTTCGATCCCTGAGTTCGGAAGATCCCCTGGAGGTGAGCATGGCAGCCCACTCCAGTATTCTTGGCTGGAAAATCCCACAGACAGAGGAGCCTGGCAGGCTACAGTCTGGGGGACACAGTGAGTTGGACACAACTGAGTGACTAAGCACACACATGTATAAAATAGATAACTAATAGAGACATAGATATGGCACACAGAACTCTATTCAATACTCTGTAATGACCTATATGGCAAAAAGACTAAAAAAGTAGATGCATGCATAACTGATTCACTTTGTTGTACAGCAGAAACTAACACAACATTGCAAATCAACTATACTCCAATATTAAAAAAAAAATGAAACCTAACTCATACACATAATTCTCATTGCCCGCCAAAATGTCTCTTCACTTCCAACAACTTGTTGAACATCTTCCCTTAGATACCTAGTAAGACTCTCAAATTTAGCATGATCAAGTTAAATGCCTCTCTTCTCAACTGCTGAGACCTCCTCTGTCATCTCACATTCATTAAGAGTAATGTTGTGGAATGCCTACGTTGATTATTTCCCTCCTCACACCACACACTGATCCATCAGCAAAACCAAATGCTATACTCAGAATCTCTTATAATACCCCCAGATTCTGAACACTTTTATTGCCACTTCCTTGTTGAGATGTTTGCATTTTTTTCACTTCTGTTGCTGTAATAATCTGGAACTAACTGACTAGTCTCCCTGATTTTGGTCTTACCTTCCTACAGTCTATTTCAACAGAGAAATGAGAGTAATCTTCAAATATTAAGTCAGGCAATGTCATTCTTCTGTTTTTAAATTCTCCAATACCTCCCAAACTCACTTGGAGTAAATCCTAAATCTTTACATCTTACATGTGTCTGCACAATCTCCTGATCTTGATTATATTTCTGACAGTATTTTACTATAGTCCTCACTGGCAGCATTGGAGCTCCAGATCCATGAAGGTGCCAGGTATGCTGTGGTGGGTTTTTTATACTTGATGTTTCTCTGCCTAGAATTCTTTTCCCATAGATATCAGTGAGAATCTCTACGTTGCCTTCAGAACTTTGCTCAAATATAACTTTCTTAACCATTTTTATCAATAATTTAAAAAATCAACTCCCAACTCACTGCATTATGTTTTCTCCCAAGCTTCTTTATTTTCTTTTTCAGTTTTGTCTTTCTTCCTATAGCACTTGCTAGAAGTTGACAGCACACATCTGATAGAGGATATTACTATTCTATATCTGGTGTCATTCACTATAAAGTGAATCCATGGGATAAGTGCTCCAGCATCTTGTTATTCCAAATAGATAATTTCAGTAGATAATCTGGATTTTCTGAGGAGGTGCCAGCAGAGGCAATGCAAATCCCCATTGCCTGAAGCATCCATCTCTATAGGACCTCTTTCATATTAGCTTTGTCCTCTTTCCCTGACTCATTCTCCCCACTCTTCTGGCTGTCTAGAATAACACCTTATATAAACTACCTGAAACTAATCTTAGGTTCTGCTTTTGTGGGAAACCAATTTAAGATATTATGATGCTGAATTTTATATTAATGTTTCAACTTTGTATAGTTTTTACAAGCTATCAGATGAGTTTTATATATTTCCAGTTAACTTAGAATGACACGATTGATTTGACAAATGTGAACGAAAGCTTCAAGAGTCAACATATGATTTACCACACTCTTATTTTCTTCACCTAAGACAAGAAGAAATGTTGCAGAAAGAGGCTACTCTGTCAATCTGGGGTCTAGAGTGAAGGCCATGTAAACGATGACTATAGCCAACCATGAATGATATGTACTATAATACAGAAAAGAAAGCCTGTATAATTCTTAGCTAGAGATTTGAGGGGTTGTTTGATACCATAGCAGCAAAACCTATTTTCTACTCACTGATGGATCTCATAATTTACTTAGCTGTGTATTTACTGTTTGTCTCTACCTGATCGTAACATAAACACCATGAGGTAGTAAACTTTGCTTTTCTCTTCCCTAGTTGATGTCTTCCACTTGCAGCAGTCTATGACATATAGGAAATATTTAGAGTTATGTTGAAGCCTCAATTCATTCTCCATCAAACACAATTCCCACACAGGAAATTTGATCACACATTCTAAATCAGAGACTTTCAACAACTGATACCCTAATCCAGTTAGGACTGCCTGATAAAATACATGATGGCAAATTAAATTTGAATTTCAGATAAACAATAAATAATGTAGACTGTACTTAAATTTTTTAAAATTGTTTTGATGGAAATTCTAATGTAACTGCTGTTGCTGCTGCTGCTAAGTCACTTCAGTCGTGTCCAACCCTGTGTGACCCCATAGAAGGCAGTGTTCTATATTTTTATTTGGTATAATAGTCGTCTTTATTTGCTAAATCTGGGAACAGTACCTCTAGATGCCATTTGTCAGTATCTGGAGACATTTGACAAAACCTGCTGACAAAAAATTAATTGGCCCACAGTGTCAGTAGTATTGAGGTAGGGAACTTCCAATGGCTTAGTGGGTAAAGAATCTACCTGCCAATGTAGGAGATACAGGAGACTTGGGTTCAATCCTTGGGTCGGGAAGATTGGACAAGGAAAACGGCAACCCACTCCAGTATTCTTGCCTGGAGAATCCCATGGACAGAGGATCCTGGCAGGCTATGGTCCAAATGACCACAAAGAATCGGACACAGCTGAGTGACTAAGTGCACGTGCACGCACAGATACAAAAACACACACAGGAAAACTCTGATCTGGACTATTTTCCTGTTCCTTTCTATATATCTGATATCTATGCATTGTCCTTTACCATTTATCTGGTTCCAATAAACTCATTTCCCTTTAAGAATTTTATTTGTCCACATCATTCCTGTATTTTCTTTTAATCTTAGCTGTCTTTCAGGCATTTATAAATGGCATACAGCCAAGGCCACCAAAGCTTCTAAGGTATCTGAAGGCAAACAAAAAAGTCTATGTTTTTCTTTATATCTAAAGCAGAGAACCCACCCCCTGGGCCACAGATCTGATCTTATCCCTGGCCTATTAGGAAATGGGCCACAAAGCAGGACATGAGTGGCAGGTAAGTGAGCAGAAAATTCATTTGTATTTATAGCCAATCTCATTGCTTACATTACTGCTTGAGTTCCACTTTCTGTCAGGTCAGCAATGGCATTAGATTCTCATAGGAGCATGAACCCTACTATGAACTATACATGCAAGGGATCTAGGTCACATGCTCCTTATGAGAGTCATCTTGAAACCATCCCCACCTTACCCCATCCAAGGAAAAATGTCTTCCACAACACTAATCAGTCCTTGTTGCCTAAAAGGTTGGAAGTTCAGTTCAGTTCAGTCGCTCAGTCATGTCCGACTCTTTGCAACCCCATGAATCACAGCTTGCCAGGCCTCCCTGTCCATCACCATCTCCCGAAGTTCACTCAGACCCACGCCTATCGAGTCAGTGATGCCATCCAGCCATCTCCTCCTCTACCGTCCCCTTCTCCTCCTGCCCCCAATCCCTCCCAGCATCAGAGTCTTTTCCAGTGAGTCAGCTCTTCACATGAGGTGGCCAAAGTACTGGAGTTTCAGCTTTAGCATCATTCCTTCCAAAGAAATCCCAGGGCTGATCTCCTTCAGAATGGACTGGTTGGATCTCCTTGCAGTCCAAGGGACTCTCAAGAGTCTTCTCCAACACCACAGTTCAAAAGCATTGATTCTTCGGTGCTCAGCCTTCTTCACAGTCCAACTCTCACATCCATACATGACTAATGGAAAAACCATAGCCTTGACTAGATGGACCTTAGTCAGCAAAGTAATATCTCTGCTTTTGAATATGCTGTCTAGGTTGGTCATAACTTTTCTTGGAAACTGATCATCTAAAGCATTTTAAATGACACCTTATTTACACAAATATTTGATGCATACTGAGTGAAAGATCAACTAGATAAGGACAACTCTAGGCAGACATATGAATTCCAATACAATACCACTTCTTTCCTGGGTCTGCCAAGCTATTGTCAGGTTACTTCTTGTTGACTAAGAAGTGCAATTATTCTATTACCAGCTGAAATTATCTAATGCCAGGCATATTTTTGTGTTCTTAAATTTACTGATCTATTGTCTTCCCTAGATAAAATAGCAAGTTTATCCCATCCTTCTGTTGTATTACATAAACATTTTACAGAAAGAGGATAAGGAAAGAAATAAGGAGAGAAATTTCAATTACAGGGCTTTTCATATGCTTTCCAATATGAATTTTAATAAAAAAAAACACTCAATCAAAATCTATGGAATATTTAATTAAATGGAGGACATTATTTTAAAAATTAAAATTGTATTTTTATCTCTTGCCCCACAACATTGCTTATTTAATTTTTTCTGGGGGGGTGGGGACTAGCAGGGAAGGGTCTGGCTTTGGGCCATTTTAATATCATTCTTGAGAATGTATTGTTTCTGAGATGAAGCCAAAAATTAGCTGAGAGTCTCTTGAGAGAATTTTGAGCTAGATCAGCTACAAAACTTATTCTGATATAAGTAAAATATTTAAATCTACATACATATATAAACATATATGTATAGTTAGTATATATGTTTTATTTATGTATATACTTTGCATCTCATGCTACTTTTCAGTAAATGTTACAAATATTTATATGTATCTTCTTCATATTGTTTTTTAAAAATTAATAATGGTATGAGATAAAAGCAAGTAATTTTAAAAACAAATACTTTATGAATATTTGAATATTTTGCTATTACTAACACTACTACCAGGAACGTGTGTGTGTGTGTGTGTATACTGCTGTTGCTAAGTCTCTTCAGTCGTGTCCGACTCTGTGCAACCTCATAGAAGGCAGCCCACCAGGCTACCCTGTCCCTGGGATTCTCCAGGCAAGAACACTGGAGTGGGTTGCCATTTCCTTCTCCAATGCATGAAAGTGAAAAGTGAAAAGTGAAAGTGAAGTTGCTCAGTCGTGTCTGAATTTTAGTGAACCCATGTTCTGCAGCCTACCAGGCTCCTCCATCCATGGGATTTTCCAGGCAAGAGTACTGGAATGGGGTGCCAATGCCTTCTCATATATATATATATATATATATATATATACAAAATAAAGCCATTTTGAATGGAAATCAACAGATACTAACATATTCTTACTCCTTCCAAAACTCAAACATAACCACCAAGATGAAATGAAAACTTAAGTGAATAGTTAAGTATTTCTTTAGTATTAGGAAAAAATTAAAGTCTATAATAAAACAAATTTTTATAAACACTCATATTTGCCATAGAAATGTTTATCAGTCCAATTACTTCCCTGTCAATTTCAGAGCAGTTTTCCGTTTTATTTCTCTTGAAATGCTTTAGTAGGTTTAATTACAGTTTTGCTTTCCTGGCTGTAACTTTCTTTTCTCTTTAGTCAATCTTATGTAAATTTATTTTTAAATATACAAAGAATGGCTACTGGTGAAAGCTGAAATCACTCTGACTTTGTGTTCAATGAAAGATACAAAATCTCATTTACTTCTTTATCTTCACAATAAATTGATTTAATAGTCATTTTTTATCCTAGAGAAAATGTATCAAAGATCATAATTTTCCATAACTAAAAAAAGACAACTTCTGCTTCTGAGAAGATATATTGAGATAAGCATTTCCTTATTCTTTCTCATAAGTACAAATATAAAATCCAAATATCATGTGTATATAAAACAAACAAGAGGATACACTGAAAAGTGGATAGAAGTTAATTCAGTCAAGGGACCCACGAATGAATAACTAGTATCAGACTAGGAGATGAAGAAGCCCAAAACATGGAAACTATAGCAGAGAAACAAAGCCCCAGGAAAGCAGGCAAAAGGAACAGTAAAAGGATAAGCTAGTAAGAAGGACAACTTTTGGACAATTACCTAAATTAGAAGAGCAAACTAAATTCAAATAAAGAAGAAATGAAATCATGATTACAAAGATAAAAGGAATAAATTAACAAAATCAAAAACAAAAAAAAAAAAAAAAAAAGGAAANAAACATGGAAACTATAGCAGAGAAACAAAGCCCCAGGAAAGCAGGCAAAAGGAACAGTAAAAGGATAAGCTAGTAAGAAGGACAACTTTTGGACAATTACCTAAATTAGAAGAGCAAACTAAATTCAAATAAAGAAGAAATGAAATCATGATTACAAAGATAAAAGGAATAAATTAACAAAATCAAAAACAAACAAAAAAAAAAAACAAATGGAAACTCAGTGAAACAAAGATGTGGTTTACTGAAAAGATCAATAAAATTGACAAACTTTAAGAAAGACTGACTTAAAAAGAGAAAGAAGACATAAATTACCAAGAATAGATATTTTTAAAGGGGGCAATCACTACAAACCCTATAGACATCAAAAGGATAAGAAGAGAATAAAACTTTAAAAAAAAGTCTAAGGACTTAAATTTGATAGTGTACACAAAATAAACTAACCATTGAAAAATATGTACCACAGTTCTCCCAATAGTAAGTATGTATTATGAATAACCAGAACATAGGAAGTAAATCTCCAGGTCCAAATGTTTAGAAAATTCTTCCAAACATTTAAAGAACAATTAAGATTAACTCTACATGATCTCTTCCAGATAACAGAAGAATAGGTAAACATTTCCAATTATCTTATTAATTTAGTATTACATTAATACCTAAAAGTGGCTTCCCTGGTGGCTCACAGGTTAAAGTGTCTGCCTCCAGTGCAGGAGACCTGGGTTTGACCCCTGGGTGGGAAAGATCCCCTGGAGAAGGAAATGGTAACCCACTCCAGTATTCTTGCCTAGAGAATCCCATGGATGGAGAAGCCAAGTAGGCTACAGTCCACTGGGTTGCAGAGTCGGACATGACTGAGCAACTTCACTTTCACTTTCAAACCTAAAAAATAGCCAAGAGAATACCAAAAAAAAAAAAAAAACTACAGACTAATATCCCTAATGAATAAAGATGCAGACATCCTTAACAAAATAATATCAAATATAATTCATCAATATATAAAGAGTCATATACTATATCCAAGTGAGCTTTATTTTTCAAGAATAATGCAAGATTTGATCAATATTCAAAAAATCAATATAATGATCATACTAATGTGCTTAGGGAAAAATCACATGATCATATCAACCGATACTAAGAAAAAATTTGACAAAATTTAACATTCATTTAAATTTTAAAAATCTCAGCAAACCAGAAATAGAGGAAATTCTCTGAATTTCATAAATAATTATCTATAAAATTATCTATAACAGAAAAGGCAATGGCAATCCACTCCAGTACTCTTGCCTAGAAAATCCCACGGACAGAGCAGCCTGGTAGGCTGCAGTCCATGGGGTCGCAAAGAGTCTAACAAGACTGGGCAGCTTCACTTTCATTTTTCACTTTCATGCATTGGAGAAGGAAATGGCAACCCACTCCAGTATTCTTGCCTGGAGAACCCCAGGGATGGGGGAGCCTGGTGGGCTGCCTTCTATGGGGTCACACAGAGTTGGACACGACTGAAGTGACTTAGTTCAGTTCAGCTCAGTCGCTCAGTCGTGTCCGACTCTTTGCGACTCCATGAATCACAGCATGCCAGGCCTCCCAGTCCATCACCAACTCCCAGAGTTCACTCAGACTCACGCCCTTTGAGTCAGTGATGCAGCAGCATAAAACATTAAAGCCTATAATTTATTTAATGGTGAAAAACTAAATGTTTATATTTTTAGATCAACACAATAAATATATCTACTCTCACCATTCAATTGTATCCAATGTTAGAATTGAATTTGTAGCAGAATTGAATGTTAGACTTGAATTTGTAGCTACTTCAACAAATCAAGAAAATAAAAGGCACACAGATTAGAAGGAATAAATGAAATGATACTCCTGTTTGCAAATGNACGACTGAAGTGACTTAGTTCAGTTCAGCTCAGTCGCTCAGTCGTGTCCGACTCTTTGCGACTCCATGAATCACAGCATGCCAGGCCTCCCAGTCCATCACCAACTCCCAGAGTTCACTCAGACTCACGCCCTTTGAGTCAGTGATGCAGCAGCATAAAACATTAAAGCCTATAATTTATTTAATGGTGAAAAACTAAATGTTTATATTTTTAGATCAACACAATAAATATATCTACTCTCACCATTCAATTGTATCCAATGTTAGAATTGAATTTGTAGCAGAATTGAATGTTAGACTTGAATTTGTAGCTACTTCAACAAATCAAGAAAATAAAAGGCACACAGATTAGAAGGAATAAATGAAATGATACTCCTGTTTGCAAATGTCACAATAATCTATAGAATTAGAGAAAAGGAAGGGGAAAAAAAGGAAACAAGGACAGAAGGGAGGGAGGGGCCAAAGAAAAGAAGAAAGAAAGACTCTTCTACGACCCATAAATGAGTTCAGAAAAGTCACATGATACACAATAAGAACACAAAAAGTAATATTTCTAAATATTAACAATTTGTACATGCAATTAAAATTAAAAACACAGTAACATTTATAGTCACTCACATACCCAACACAGGACTAAAATTTAGACTATATAAAGAACTCAAACCTGTAAGAACAAACAAATCAAATTAAAAATGAGCAACAGATGTGAAGAAATAGTTCAACAAAGAAGATGCACAGTTGACAGAAAGTAAGCAGATGAAATGATGCTCATCTTCATAGCCATGAGGGAAATATACATAAAGCCATATATGAGTTATTGTTATTTACTATAAATATTACTAAAGTAAAAATAGTGACAACATTGCATGCTGGAGATATGGGATCACTCACACACTGCAGGTGTGAAGGTAAAATGGCATAACTACTATGGAAAAAGAGTTCGGGAGTTTCTTAAAAGCAAAACAAAACAAAAAATAATCAGACCAACCAATCAACAAAATCTAAATATGTATCTACCACACAATCCAGTAACTGCAGTCCTTTGCATTTGTCCCAAGGAAATAAAGTTACATATGCACAAAAACCTGCTTTCGAATGTTTATGACAGCTTTATTCATACTAGCCCAAAACTGAAACAGCCAAGATGTCATTTAATCATGAATAGTTTAAAAAACCTGTACCACATCCATACCATGTAAGACTATCCAGCAATAAAAAGGAACAAACTATTGATATATACAATAATATGAATTAACCTTAATTGAATTATGTTAGTTGAAAAACAACCTCAAAAGCTTACATATTGATAGTTCCATTTATATAACATTCTTAAAATAACAAATTATAGAAACAGGAAACCATATTAGTGGTCAACCTGATGGTTGATAAGAATCTGATTATATCTTATTTTGAAAGACATAGTGAGAATTTTGGATTCTATTTCTTTATTTTTTAATTTCTTCTCTTTTAAACCAATTATATTTTTTACCAACAGTTTTGAAGTACGGCCCACAAGTATGGTTCAGTTCAGTTGCTCAGTTGTGTCCGACTCTTTGAGACCCCATGGATCACAGCACGCCATGCTTCCCTGTACATCAACAACTACCGCAGTTCAAACTCATGTCCATCGAGTCAGATGCCATCCGTCATCTCATTCTCTGTCGTCCCCTTCTCCTCCTGCCCTCAATCCCTCCCAGCATCAGGGTGTTTTCCAATGAGTCAACTNATGTGAATCATGAACTTCCAGATGTTCAAGCTGGTTTTAGAAAAGGCAGAGGAACCAGAGATCAAATTGCCAACATCCACTGGATCATCGAAAAAGCAAGAGTTCCAGAAAACATCTATTTCTGCTTTATTGACTATGCCAAAGCCTTTGGCTGTGTGGATCACAATACATTTCTGAAAGAGAAGAGAATACCAGACCACCTGAGTTGCCTCTTGAGAAACCTGTATGCAGGCCAGGAAGCAACAGCTAGCACTGGAGATGGAACAACAGACTGGTTCCAAATAGGAAAAGGAGTACGTCAAGGAAGTACAATGTCACCCTGCTTGTTTTACTTATATGCAGAGTACATCATGAGAAATGCTGTGCTGGAAGAAGCACAAGCTGGAATCAAGATTTCTGGGAGAAATATCAATCACCTCAGATATGCAGATGACACCACCCTTATGTCAGAAAGTGAAGAGGAACTAAAAAGCCTCTTGATGACAGTGAAAGAGGAGATTGAAAAAGTTCGCTTAAAGCCAAACATTCAGAATACTAAAATCATGGCATCCAGTCTCATGACCTCATAGGAAATAGATGGAGAAACAGTGGAAATAGTGTCAGATTTTATTTTGGGGGGCTCCAAAATCACCGCAGATATGATTGCAGCCATGAAATTAAAAGATGCTTACTCCTTGGAAGGAAAGTTATGAGCAACCTAGATAGCATATTTAAAAGTAGAGACATTACTTTGCCAACAAAGTTCCATCTAGTCAAGGCTGTGATTTTTCCAGTCGTCATGTATTGATAGAAGAGTTGGACGGTGAAGAAAGCTGAGTGCTGAAAAATTGATGCTTTTGAACTGTGGTGTGGAGAAGCCTCTTGAGAGTCCCTTGGACTGCAAGGAGATCCAACCAGTCCATCCTAAAGGAGATCAGTCCTGATGTTCGTTGGAAGGACTGATGCTAAAGCTGAAACTCCAATACCTTGGCCACCTCATGTGAAGAGTTGACTCATTGGAAAAGACCATGATGCTGGGAAGGATTGGGAGCCAGAGGAGAAGCGGTCGACAGAGGATGAGTTGGCTGGATGGAATCACTGACTTGATGGACAAATGAGTTTGAGTTTGAGTAAATTCTGGGAGTTGGTGATGGACAGGGAGGCCTGGCATGCTGCTATTCATGGGGTCGCAAAGAGTGAGACACTACTGAGTGACTGAATTGAACTGAATGATGCTTTTTATTAAGAAAAAAAAAAACTCTTCAAGCCTTTTGCAAAATTCTATTGACTTGTCAGTATTTTTTATTGCATGATGTTATATCCTGGACATAAATTCTTCCTTAGATATACACATTGCAAACGTCTTCACCCAGTTTGTACCTTTTTTTTTTTTTCAATAACTTAACAGTCTTTTAATGAGAAGGCTTTTAACTTTGAATATCAAAATTTTCCATTTTTTTTTCATAGAGAGTACATTTGAGGTCATCTTTGTGAAAATCATTGGTGCAAATATTTTTCATATATGTTTCTTTCAGAGATTTTAGCTTTTACATTTAAGTCCATGAGCTACCTCAAATTAATTCTACTGTATTGTGTAGTATGGAAGTTGAAGATCACATTTTTCCACATATTTATTCAACTTTCTCAGTTTACATGTTGAAAAAAATTTTTGTTCTTCATTAAGAAATGTCAGTTTATTTTGTGGGCCAAATTCTCATTTACTCATTTGTTTATCCCAATGTGTTAATATATGCTGTTGATTGCTGTGATTTTATATTGACCTTGAAATCAGGTAGTATACATCCTCAAATTTCGCTTTTCATATTCAAGATTATGTTTGCTATCACAGATCACAGGTATTTCCATAAAAGGGAAATTGACTTTTGAATCAATTTTTCAACTTCTAATAAAACAATTGAGTTCAGTTCAGTTCAGTTGCTCAGTCATGTCTAACTCTTTGCGACCCCATGAATCGCAGCACGCCAGGCCTCCCTGTCCATCACCAACTCCCGGAGTTCACTCAGACTCATGCCCATCGAGTCAGTGATGCCATCCAGTCATCTTAATGTCTTACAAATGTTATTGGTATTGTATTGAAACTACAGTCAAGGAAGAAATGATAACAATATTGTAACTTCCAAAATATGTTTATAGTATAGCTTCCTATTTATGTTTTCCTTAATATTATCTCTGCAATCTCTTGTAATTTGCAGCAAAAAGCCAAGTTTTTACTCCAATTTGGTTAATTTTATGTTTTTATACAATTGAATATGACATTTAAATGTAACTTCCCATTATTCACAATCAATATATTAAAATAAAATTATTTATATTGTTGACTAAACAGATGTACAACTTGAGAGTTGCAAATTTAGTTTTATTTGGGTCAAAATGAGGACTGTAGCCCATGAGGCAGCACCTCAGATAGCTCTGAGAGACTGCTCTAAAGAGGTAGTAGGGGAAGGTCAATATATAGGATTTTGGTGAAGAGGGGAGTTCAATAACATTAAGCATTCATTTTACAAAAAGTTTGTTGCTAGTCATGAGGATCTGATGTCACCATGAACGGATTTATTGCTTTTCTAGATATGAGGAGATGCAATGATTGACATCATAAAATTTGTTTCTAAAACATTTCTCTAAAGACGTGAGGCCCTAGTTGTTCAGTTGTCAGCAATGATCTTGGCAAGTGCCAATTTGTAGTTGACAATGTATAATATATATGTTACTAAATATATGCATTAGTTTTAATAGATTTTTAATATTCATTTAAATATTCTAGCTAGTCAATTATGCTTTGTAATAAATAAATGAGTTAATAAATTTTTACTTCATATACAGCTGTATGTCTTGCACTGATTGATGATCATTTCTGCATTCAACAGGAAGGACTTTGAGGTCAAGATTGAATGGAAATGAAGGGTGAATATCTTGGCCTAGCCTCACTTTTAGCAGAAATAAACAATATTTCACCATTGCACATATGTTAGCTAAATGTATGATTTTAGTTTTTAAAAGATTTATCATTTTTAAAATCATATTAAAGAAATGCCTTTCAATGCCTAGTTTGCTGAGACTTTTAACAATTAAGAATTATGGTTTATCAGAAATTTTTCTGCATTTCTTGAAATAATATTCTTTATTGTATAACACATTTTCAAACTCAACCAACTTTACCCTATTTAAATAAACCTCAGTTAAGATATGTTATCTCTTTTAAATAATATTAGGTTCAATGGCTAATACTTTTTACAGACTTTCTCTATGCTGATGAGTACTGTTGGATTAAAATTATCCATGAAACAATGTGGGCACACATTTTCTGTGAAGGTGTTTGATTACAAACCCAATTTAATCACTAGATATAAGGCTATTCTGGAGACATTAAAAATAAACCCACACACCCACAGTCAATTTCTGACAAAGGTGGCAAGAAGGTACAATAGAGTACCTTCTTTTCAGCAAGTGTTGTTAAGAAAGCTGGACAGCCACGTGTGAATCAATGAATTTAGTACACACCCTCATGCATATACAAAAATAAAGTCAAAATGGCTTAAAGACTTAAGTGGAAGACATGACACCTAAACACTCCTAGAAGAGAACAGGGGCAAAATATTCTCTGACATAAGTCATACCAAAGTTTTCTTAGGTCAGTATCCTAAGAAAACAGAAATAAAAGCAAAAAATAAATAGATGGGACCTAATCAAACTTATAAGGTTGTGCATAGCAAAGATAACCACAAACAAAATGAAAACTTAACCTGCAGACTGGGAGAAAATATATGCAAGCTATGCAACCAATAAGGACTTAATTTACAAAATATACAATAACTCATACAACACAATTAAAAAAAAAAAAAAAAAAACTGGGCAGGAGACCTAAATAGACAGCTCTCCAAAGAAGATATACTAATGGCCAATAGGCACCTGAAAAGATCCTCAGGATTGCTAATTATTAGAGAAACATAAATCAAAACTACAATGAGGTACCACCTCATAATGGCCATCATCAAAGAGTCTGCAAATTAAACATGCTAAAAATGGTGTGGAGAACAGGTTGGTAGGAATGTAAACTGGTGCAGCAACTATGGAGTCAGTATGGAGGTTCCTTAAAAAAAAATAAAATAAAAACTAACTAAAAATAGAGTTACCACATAATCTAGCAATCCCACTCCTGGGCATATGTCTGAAGAGATGAAAACTCTAATTCAAAAGGATACATGCACCTCAATGTCCATAGAAGCATTATTCAAAATAGCCAAGAAGTAGAAGCAATCTAAGTGTCCATTGACAGAAGAATGGATACAGAAGAAGTGGTACATATATACAATGGAATACTTCTCAGCCATAAAAAGTGAAAAAAAATTCCATTTATAGCCACTTTGTTGCATTTAAAGACTATCATACTAAGTGAAGTCAAAGGCAAATATTATGATAACACTTTTATGTAGAATCTAATCACTGATGCAAATAAACTTATTTACAAAACAGACTTACTTACATAGAAAACATATTTACAGTTACCAGAGTGGAAAGGGTGATGAGGGATCCACTAAGAGTTGGGGATTAGGAAATACAAACTACTGTGTATAAAACAGATAAACAGCCAGTAAGAGCCTATTGGATAGAGCAAGGAACCAGTCAATATCTTGTAATAAATATAATAAAAAGAACCTGACAAAAGAATCTGATATATACCTGAATCACTTTTCTACGCACCAGAACACATAATCAACTACATCTCACTGAAAATACATATATTTGAGACCATTCAGATATTCTATTTTCTTTTACAAATTCTGAAAACTTCATTTCAACCAATTTGCCTATTTCATGTGAATCTTTAAGTTTATTGGTACACATTAAATGATAATTTCTCCTTGTTAGTTTAACACNCTTTTCTACGCACCAGAACACATAATCAACTACATCTCACTGAAAATACATATATTTGAGACCATTCAGATATTCTATTTTCTTTTACAAATTCTGAAAACTTCATTTCAACCAATTTGCCTATTTCATGTGAATCTTTAAGTTTATTGGTACACATTAAATGATAATTTCTCCTTGTTAGTTTAACACTCATATAATCTGTATTAATATCCCTCTGGCAATGCTATTTGATATTTTATTTCTCTTGATCAGATTTGCTAGAAGTTTAACAATTGTGCTAATTTTTCAAAGAACTAACTTCTATTTTTAATAGTTTCTAGTGTGTTATCTATTTCATGATTTCTGTGCTTTTTGAAATTTTGATTCTCTTAAAGAAATTAAGACAAAATATTTAAAAAATATTTCATACCTTTTACCATATTTATAGCTTATAATACTTTTCAGTCCTGGTACATTTGAGCATCCTATTAGTATCATTTTCCTTCTATCTAACAGATATCCCTTTAGGATTTCCTCTTGTGTGGTTTCTCAGCTTTTGATAGTGTATTATGTTTTTAATCTGTAAAAGCCCATTTATCTTAATTTTTAAATAATATTTCATTGACTATTTTAGGGCTTAATAGATATCATTCACTTATCTTGTATGTCCTATTGTTTCAGATGAGAACTTAGCTTGTTCTCCTGTGACAATTTGGTTCCTAGAGAAGTCGATGCCAAGAGGAAATAGATTTTAAGAGACTGTTTGAAAAACAATGGCTACCAAAGATAATGGGGGAGAGAGAGCAGGCAATAGCTGAGTAGAGGCTACAGACCACAATGTAGGTTTGACATCTGTGGAAGGAGAGAGAGAAAGAACAGGCTTAAAAAGAAGGTTCAGTTCAGTTCAGTTCAATTCAGTCATTCAGTTGGGTTCGACTCTGCGACCCCATGAATCGCAGCACGCCAGGTCCTCCTGTCCANAACAATATTGCCTAGGAACCTGGAATGTTAGGTCCATGAATCAAGGTAAATTGGAAGTGATCAAACAGGATATGGCAGAATGATCTCTGTTTGTTCCCAAGGCAGACCGTTCAATATCACAGTAAACCAAGTCTATGCCTCAACTGGCAATGCTGAAGAAGGTGAATGGTTCCATGAAGATCTACAAGACATTCTAGACCTAACACCCAAAAAAGATGTCCTTTTCATTATAGGGGACTGGAATGCCAAAGTAGGAAGTCAAGAGATACCTAGAATAACAGGCAAATTTGGCATTGGAGTACAAAATGAAGCAGGTCAAAGGCTAACAGAGTTTTGCCAAAGTTAAAACTGGTCATAGTAAACATCCTCTTCCAACAACACAAGAGAAGACTGTATACATGGACATCTCCAGATAGTCAACACTGAAATCAGATTGATTATATTCTTTGCAGCCAAAGTTGGAGATGTTCTATACAGTCAGCAAAAGTAAGACTGGCAGCTGTCTGTTGTTCAGATCATGAATTCCTTATTGCAAAATTCAGGCTTAACTTGAAGAAAGTAGGAAAAATCACTAGACCATCCAGCCATGACCTAAATCAAATCCCTTATGATTATATGGTGGAAGTGAGAAATTGATTCAAGGGATTAGATCTGATAGAGTGCCTGAAGAACTATGGATAGAGGTTCACGACATTGTACACAAGGCAGTGATCAAGATCATCCCCAAGATCAATAATTGCAAAAAGGCAAAATGGTTGTCCAAGGAGGCCTTCGAAATAGCTGAGAAAAGAAGAGAAGTGAAATGCAAAGGAGCAAAGGAAAGATATGCCCATGTGAATGCTGAGTTCCAAAGAATAGCAAGGGGAGATAAGAAAGCCTTCCTCAGTGATCAGTCCATAGTGCCTGTCTTGCAATAAAAGTGTTAATGATGATTAACATTTATTGAGTGTCAATTTTCTGCATGTATTACAAATACATTTTTATACCATAACTGAGAGTTTTTAAGACCAAGGGCTTCCCAGGTGGTGCTAGTGGTAAAGAAACTGTCTGTCAATGCAGGCAATGTAAGAGAAGCAAGTTTGATCCCTGGGTCAGGAAGATCCCCTGGAGAAGGCTATGGCAAACCACTCAAGTAGTCTTGCCTGGAGAATCCCATGGACAGAGGAGCCCAGCAGGCTCCATTCCATGGGGTTGCACAGAGTTGGACATGACTGAAGTGACTTAGCTTCATAATTTAGAAGTCCACCCCCTATAAAGAATTTAACTTGGCCAAATTTAAATAGCTAGAAAATGGCAAACATGGGATTTGAAACCTAGCATTCTGGTTCTAAATCCTGAATAACACTCAGTATGTAGTTGTGTAACACACGATTGAGCAAATGAATGAATAACCAAAGTTTTACATAAATGCTTTTTTTTTTTTTTGTCTCAACCAGGGTTTTTTGATGAGTCTAAACTTGTTCTCTGTTATGTGAGTCCTTAAGATGGTGATGGTGGCACAGTGGTAAAGAATTCACCTGCAATGAAGGAGATACAAGAGCCATGAGTTTGATCTCTGGGTCAGGAAGATCTCTTAAAGGAGGAAAATGGCAAGCCACTCCAGTAGTCTTGCCTGAGAAATCCCATGGACAGAGGAACCTGGTGGGCTATAGTCCACGGGGTTGCAAAGATTCAGACATGACAGAGTGAGTTCATTTTCACTTTTCACTTTCATGCATTGGAGAAGCAAATTTATTATATCTTTAATAAAGATGGTTTATAATTATTGAATCAGAGATATATACCTAAAGTCAGAGTACTTTTACTAAACTATCAACCTAAGGCATAAAATAGAATTCTATGAGAGTAGAAAGACAACTGGAGAAGGCAATGGCAACCCACTCCAGTACTCTTGCCTGGAAAATCCCATGGGCGGAGGAGCCTGGTAGGCTGCAGTCCAAGGGGTCGCAAAGAGTCGGACATGACAGAGTGATTTCATTTTCACTTTTCACTTTCATGCATTGGAGAAGGAAATGGCAACCCACTCCAGTGTTCTTGTCTGGAGAATCCCAGAGACGAGGGAGCCTAGTGGGCTACCTTCTATGGGGTCGCACAGAGTCGGACATGACAAAAGCGACTTAGCAGCAGCAGCAGAAAGACAACAAGGGCCTTATGGAGCATAAGCCTTATCTCCCTTTTGCGAGCATATTCTATATTTTAAACAATATAGCTCATATAGTTGAGCTTCTCAGGGAAAGAATTTGTTCCTATTATTTGCACCCCAAATTATTATATTTTTATGCAAATTTCTAATATCAAACTTAAAAATTAAAAAAAATTAGATTAAAAAAAGCAGTGATAAAAATGTAATAGACAATAGTTTGGAGGAATCATCATTTCTGCCAATACACATCAATGCATTTTTCCCAGGAGGAAGTCCAGTACATGTTCACCAGTGTTAGAGCAAGCCCAAAGTGAATAATCACATTTTCACACTAAAGATGAAATATGGGAAACAAAGGACAAAAATCTGTGTAACTGAAACTTATCAATCTTCTCCAAAATCTAGTCACCACAATTTCTAAAACAACATAAACAATACTATGGAGTATTGTGATGCTAGTGTTGTATTGATATAAACATTAGAAAACCCAGCCAGCGCTATCTCTCTCCAGGTGAAATGTTATGCCATCATGATGTCTTTGATTGCCACCTGCAGCTGGAAGAAATATTTCTTCTAGAAGAAAAGTCTCTTATGCCCTAAGGTAGGTGACATCCTCTCGGGGGGAAAAAAATGGTAGAGAGAAGAGTATGAAAAATAATAGTTTAGACTTTAAGTGTCAATGGCCTGAATAAGAATGTCATACTGAATCACCCTTGGCTTCCCTGGTGGCTCAGATGGTAAAGAATCTGCCTGGAATGCAGGAGTCTGGGATTCTATTCCTAGTTGGGGAAGATCCCCTGGAGAAGGGAATGGCAACTTACCCCAGTATTCTTGTGGAAAAAGGAGCCTGGTAGGCTAAAGTCCATGGGGTTGCCAAAAGTCATACACGACTGAGCAACTAACACTTTCACTTCTTTCACTGAATCACCCTGACCCAAAGAGGAAAGCAATCATCCTACAAGACAGATTGTAACATAGGTATTAGAACTGGTAACATAATCCTGCAAAATTGGTAATTATCAGTGCCAGCTGTACTATCTAGAAAATAAAAATATTATGTAGACATTAAAGAAAAAATATTAAACCAGCTGGGAAAAAATCTGTCCATATGTCCCAAGAGCACATTTATTTTTGTAAGCAACTACATGTTCAGTCACCAACACACAATCAAGAAATAAATTTGGCTATGTAGGAGGCTGTGTGGGCAATAGAGAATAATAAAATAACTAGAAAAAAATCATTTACAATATTATTAAAACAGAGGAGGATAACCTAACGATAAGGATTCTCTTCAATTTACATTTTCCCTAAAAATATATCCAGTGGTCTACTTTAGAAGTAAAAGTCAGGCCTGTGTATATAAGATCCCGGATAAGTTTAAATAAGAAATTTACTCATGAGAATATGAGACTTGTTTTACCTTAAAATTCTGCTTATCATACTTGTAACAAAAATGTAATCTCTTATCAGGTAAGATTAATTCAGCAGAGTTAGGCAAAACTTAATATAAATATCTCCCCTATTTCTTAATACCCCTCTTTTAACTATACTAAAATCCTATGTATAAACATTGAGTTCTGTTTGATTAACAAATCTAGTCCAACACAGTTAACCTAGTTTCATAGCTCCCTTCATGGTATCTCAAAATAATAGCCATTATTATTGTGATAATGATTATTTCTCAATTGATATTTCTAATTCATTAAGCCTGTCTCATAGATAATAAAATATGATTTTATTAAGGTAATTTATAGTAAAAAGTGACTGACTGAAAGATTATTGCCATAAGTTTCTTATTGATGTAGGTGAACTTCATTTAAGGTAGAAATTCTAAAAAGTACATTTAAGTAGAAGTTTATGAATATTTATTTAGTAAAATACATGGGGCAGTGATTTTTAATCATAGTGTTGTTTAAATTTCCTTTCCACAATGCTATTTTGTTTTATCCTCAGCCTGTTGCTATTCCACTATTACCAGAAACAACAGTACATAAAACAAAATGTCAAAATAAAAGATAAATTCTAAGTTGCAAAATCAGATAGATATCCACAAGGACCTTGAAGATATGGTTTTAAAAAGGGGAGCAGGGGAAGCAGATTTGAAAACACATGGCCTATCTAGCAGTGGAAATTATTGCCAAATGGAAACTTCGTTGTTGTTTTGCACATGTTCCAATTTTTCAAGAAAGGCTGATATTTAGACTCTTATGAGAAATATGCTAATATTAAACATTGACAACTAAGTCATAAAAAATCAATGTGAGACAAACAGAAAGCTTCAACGATCCCAAATCCTATGATGGCCACCATACTGAAGTAGAAAATGTACAGATTGGTATAATTTGCTACTCACATTTTTATACATTGGGCAAATCTCTCTCGGTCTCTAGGTGATGGTAAAATGAAAAGATTGTGCTAAACCAAAATGTTTCCTTCCAAACCTTTAATTCTTTGAAATTTATTTTATATATGCCTTTAATGTGCCTTTTGTTTGATCATAGGATATGTGAATATTGGGTCTATTACATCTGGATTATATAAACATTGTGTAATTATATATTCATTATTTAATTTGATATTACAGAAAAGCACTATTCTAAGCACTGAGAATATGGTTGGGAACAAGCCCTATCATCATTCATGGAATNTTTATTTTATATATGCCTTTAATGTGCCTTTTGTTTGATCATAGGATATGTGAATATTGGGTCTATTACATCTGGATTATATAAACATTGTGTAATTATATATTCATTATTTAATTTGATATTACAGAAAAGCACTATTCTAAGCACTGAGAATATGGTTGGGAACAAGCCCTATCATCATTCATGGAATTTATATCTGAGTGAATGCATGGAAACAAATTAAAAAAAAAATAGACAAGTATAATGCACAGGGAGTTTGTTGGATGATAACAATTAGGTAAAAATCAGGATGAAAGGAGAATGGAGAGTGCTGAGGAAATTGGTTGACATTTTAAATTTAAGAGGCAAAGGTAGCTGCAGTAAGAATATAATGTTCAAACAAAGACATAAAAGAGATAAGTTAACAAACCATGTACCTATCTGGAAGTAGGTTGTTCTGGAAAGGAAAAATAAAAAATACTAACACTCTGAAACAGGAAGCTGATAGAGGATTTGTGATACAGCAGCACAGACAGGAAACATCAAGTATTTTGTGGAAGAGGGAAAGTTAAAAGGTATAGTGGGGAAGGGGTTCTGTTTAAAGTGTTAGGGGACAAAAATCAAGATTTTACCTTTTATACTGAGTGAGATGAAAAGTGCTAGAGGGGATTTGCGAGCTAATTTTACTGATTTGTGGTTTAAAAATACTGGAAAAGAGAATTGCTTTTTTTTTTTCTTCCACAAAATTGTACAATTACCTGATTCTCCTTTCACTTCTATCAGTTTTTCCTTTCTATATTCTTAAGACTGTTTATATACTATTTGACACTTAGACATATGACATGTCCTTCTTCATCTCTGTTATCACTTGTTTTGCAGCCTGCAGCTTTCCTGTGTTTATTGTTTGCATGGTACATTTCTTAAAGTACATTAAGCATTCCTTTTAGACAGCATATGTTTCAGTCTTGATTTATTGTTATATAATTTTGAAATATAATTCATCTCATTTAATGTAATTAGCAAGAGGATGGTTTTTATGTCTCTCTCACCTTACTATCTTTCAGAAATATATTTTTCTACTTGGGGTCATATACTCCCCAAGCATCATTGTTATTTCACCTTCAGCAACTGACTTAAAAAATTTAAGAAGAAAGAAACAGAATAATAATTAATGTTTACTCATTTCTTTTGCTTTCCCTTGCTGTCTGGAGTTCTAAAATTTCATGCCCTCTTTTTCCTTTTCATTCTGTAGTTATTTCTTTGATACTTCTTTGGGTTCAAGTCTGCTGGAGACAAATCCTCTTCCTTTCTTCAATATGAAATATTACACCTTTGCTCTTGAAAGAGATTTTTACTAGACAAATAATTCTAAGTTGAAAATGTCTTTAAAAAATTTTACCTCATACATGATTATATTTCACTATATTCTTGCCTTTTTTTCTGCTAAGTCAGCTCTCAATCCTATTGGCTTTTCCTTGTATGTAATCAAAGCTTTTTCTTCCTTTGGTTGTTTTTAAAACTATAATTTTTATACTCTGTATGCCAGGGGAGTGTGTAATTTCCTTGGTTCCATCTCATCGTGACAAAATTTTGAAGCAATGGATGGACCAGCATTACAGGCCTCTGATGGACCAGTGTTAAAGCTCTTGGATGGACCAGTGTTACAGCTCTGTGTTACAGCTCAGTTTTGTTTGGAAAATAAAGGAATGTACATCCTCAAGGCATGAGGGCACGAAGACCCAAAAGACACAAAGAGAAGAGTGGTCCCCAGCCCAATTTTGGCTCCTCTTTTTATATGTTTTTTCTCCACCCCCTGGACCTGCCCTATGTAAACTGGGCTAGCCAGGAGTGCTGTTTTACCTCAGGTCCTCATTCTGGTCCTCAGACCTTCCTTTGTTCTATTTTGGCGGGCTCTTCCCTTCTCTGCCTTTTAGCCACTGCCATTTTGGACTTCTTTTCCCTATTCTAACTAGGAGGTCATCACAGAGTAAGTAGCCCCTGCGTGAACCAAGAGATTCTCGGATCTACCTGCCACATCCAGTTGCACTCTTGGCTCCAGACTCGTGATGGTTCTCCGTGACAGGCGGGTTGGCTGGAGTGGGCCACGTAAGTCTTGTTGAACCATCGTGAGGGAAGGCTTGGTACTTGACCCTGAGACTCTTGGGTCTTGAGGGCAGAGTGCTACTCAACGTCCCAATTGATGACATTTGTAGCAAGCCATTTGTCATGGTATGCACACTCTTTGGCCCAATGCCCTGCCTGTCTACAGAATAGACATTTGCTTTGTGCCTCATCCTTCAAGGACTTGGGGTTTGCCATAGGGCTTCCCTGGAGGGTGGCCAGCATCTGGGCATGCCTTACTTTTTTCCTTTTCTCCCTTTCCTGCGCCTTGGTCTCCCTCTCCTGTTCTCTGTTATAAAGGTTTTGGTGACTGTCTGGACCATCTCATCTAAAGAGGCACCAGAGACCTGCTGCTATAGCTGTTTTAACTTTATCCGGATGTCTGATGCACACTGGGNGCATCTGGGCATGCCTTACTTTTTTCCTTTTCTCCCTTTCCTGCGCCTTGGTCTCCCTCTCCTGTTCTCTGTTATAAAGGTTTTGGTGACTGTCTGGACCATCTCATCTAAAGAGGCACCAGAGACCTGCTGCTATAGCTGTTTTAACTTTATCCGGATGTCTGATGCACACTGGGACCGGATTTTGTCCTTTAAAATCACCTGTCCCTAATAAGAGTCTAATCTAAATTGGTAAACTCTTTGAGGGACTCTTTAAACTTTCCAGAAAGGCAGTGGGGTTCTTGTTGGGCTTCTGAGTTATCACTGAGACCTGGCCATAACTGATTACTTTTTGCTGGGCTGCTTTCAGTCCTGTCTTCACACAGATCAGAAAATGATCCCTTTNTTACACATCAAAAGGGGACTAACTGACCACTGAACAACAGATTCATTAATATGATTTCACGTTTACTGTTGAATTAAATTTTACCTTTAATGTGTCTATTGTCCTTTTATTTATTTCTTTAAATCAATATTTGCTTCAGTGATCTATTATAGGTTTTGATTATATTAACGAAGATTTTTTTTTTATGCTGAAAAAATATTTCTTGTTCTGCTGTGCTTTGGTTTACACTGTTATAAAAACTTTATTTTCTATCAAAGTTTGCTAGCTTTCTTGACTCAAAAGAATGCAGCTTATACTTAAGAGTTGGTTTCTATTACATCAATATGATTATAAGTCTCCATGTGACAAAATGGTGGCAAGTCCGTGGGAATGGTCATCGCATCACTGTGGATTCTGATACTTTTTTTGCCAAATTGCCATGAGATTCAACTTTTATTCCTTTGCTTTCTGCCAAAATAACTCTAATTTTTCTCATGTAACTATTTTGGCTCCCACCAAAAAAATATCTGGAAGGAAGAATTAAGTTTAATCAGAAAACGAAACTATAGAATTCATAATTCAATGTATACATAAATTGGATAACCATATGATTTTTCCTTACAATGGANTGTCCTTTTATTTATTTCTTTAAATCAATATTTGCTTCAGTGATCTATTATAGGTTTTGATTATATTAACAGTTTTTTTTTTTATGCTGAAAAAATATTTCTTGTTCTGCTGTGCTTTGGTTTACACTGTTAGATAAATTTTATTTTCTATCAAAGTTTGCTAGCTTTCTTGTCTCAAAAGAATGCAGCTTATACTTAAGAGTTGGTTTCTATTACATCAATATGATTATAAGTCTTCATGTGACAAGATGGTGGCAAGTCTGTGGGAATGGTCATTGCATCACTGTGGATTCTGATACTTTTTTTGCCAAATTGCCATGTGACTCAACTTTTATTCCTTTGCTTTCTGCCAAAATAACTCTAATTTTGCTTGTGTAACTATTTTGGCTCCCACCAAAAAAATATTTGGAAGGAAGAATTAAGTTTAATCAGAAAATGAAACTATAGAATTCATAATTCAATGTATACATAAATTGGATAACCATATGATTTTTCCTTACAATGGANCTTTCTGCCAAAATAACTCTAATTTTGCTTGTGTAACTATTTTGGCTCCCACCAAAAAAATATTTGGAAGGAAGAATTAAGTTTAATCAGAAAATGAAACTATAGAATTCATAATTCAATGTATACATAAATTGGATAACCATATGATTTTTCCTTACAATGGAATAAACAATTTTATTGGGTAAATAAAAAACAGAAACTAAAGGGACATTTATAGTAGAACTGGTGGCTCATATACACTGAGCTTGTAAGGAGTGAGTTTTTCAAATAGAGTTTACTTTGTTGGCATAATGTTTTGTACAAATTACTCTTTGATAGTATAGAGGTACAAACTTTAGTTTAATGGTAATTTTAGATTCCCCTTCTATAGATACACTCTTACTTGTGTACATGTTTTTAAGGACATTTTGCTGTAGAAAGAACCCATGACTTTTTATATCTTGCTGTTAATTGTCAGATCTCTGAGCTAAAATAAGATGCAGCCTTAAAAATATATTTAAGGAAGAGATGTTCTCTTTTGTTAGATGGGGATAAATTTAGTGCAAACTTCACCTTCTTTCAGCTAAAGTGGAGTAGGTAAGGCCAATTTTAGAAATCTGGCTTGAGAATATCAGAATGGCCAAGAAAACCAAGACTTCAGGGCTAAGTCTGAAAGAGGGCATAAGACTTCATTCAAGTGACCCCTTCCTTTGCCCCTAGAGTTTCTGATGATTTTTGACAAAGGGAAAGAAGTCAAGACTCAAGAAAAATAATTTTGGCTGAACAAAAAAATTCTACATTACTTTTGGTAAACTCATGGGATTAAGAAGAAAATAAAAATGGAATTTGAACTCCCAAGGCTATCAGGAGAGAAGAGATTAGGTTGTAGAGAACTTTAAGTTAAATAATATAGTGGATCACAGATTTAAGAAATGTTGTTTCTTTAGAAACACACTTTTAAAAGTATGTTTCCTCTGGAGGCTTCTAATATATAAATGCATCTGGGTTAAAACCTTGGAGAATCTGGGAAATTAGAAATGGTAACTCTATATATTGCTTTGAAATTTTGAACAAATCTGTGTCCTGACAGAGAAAATAGTTTACATGGATGAGTGCAAGGTATGATGAGTACCATATTAGGCTTCTTGTCCTTTAGCTTACAGTTTTGGAGAATATTATGTAAGTTTAAGAAGTTAGTTAGGCTCAACCTTAATAAATCTGCCTATGTGCATAGAAGCTGTTTACCACAGGAAATCTGACACATGTGTAATATTTCACTTGGGCTTGATTTAAACCAGTTTTGGTAAATTATGGCTTAAGGGTCAAATTCAGTAGGCTGTCTTTTTTGGTTAATAGCTTTATTAGGGGAAAAAAAAAGTCTCTATACTCAAAGCTATGATTATTCCTATAATCATGTGCCAGTGTGAGAGTTAGACCATAAAGAAGGCTGAGTATGGAAGAATTGATGCTTTTGAACTGTGGTGTTGGAGAAGACTCTTAAAAGTCCCTTGGACAGCAAGAAGATCAAACCAGTCTGTCCTAAAATAAGTCAACCCTGAATACTCATTGAAAGAGTGGTGCTGAAGGACTGAAACTTTGGCCAACTCATTGGAAAATACCCNGGAAGAATTGATGCTTTTGAACTGTGGTGTTGGAGAAGACTCTTAAAAGTCCCTTGGACAGCAAGAAGATCAAACCAGTCTGTCCTAAAATAAGTCAACCCTGAATACTCATTGAAAGAGTGGTGCTGAAGGACTGAAACTTTGGCCAACTCATTGGAAAATACCGTGATGCTGGGAAAGATTGAAGGCAAAGGAGAAGGCAAAGAATGAAATAGTTACATAGCCTCATCGATTCAATGGACATGAGTTTGACCAATCTCTGGGAGATAGAGGACAGGGAAGCCCGGCATGCTGCAGTCCACAGGATTTCAGAGTCAGATACAACTTAAAACATCAAAAACATTTTTACTGGAAAACAGCCATATTCATTCATATGTTATTTGTGGCCCTGTCCACACAACAAAGTCTGAATTAAGCCGTATTTACATAGATCTTATGGGCTTCTTTAGTGGCTCAGTGGTAAAGAATTTGCCTGAAAAGCAGGAGCCACAGGTTAACAGGGACTCAATCCCTGGGTCAAGAAGATCCCCTGGAGGAGGAAATGGCAACCCACTCCAGTAATCTTGCCAGGATAATCCATGGACAGAGTCTGTTGGGCTTCTATCTATGGGATCTCAAAGAGTCAGACAGGGCTGAAGTGATTGAGCATGCATGCATATAGATCTTACCGCCCACAGATGTTTTATTTGGCCCTTTGCAGAAAAGTTGCTGATCCTTACAAGAATAGTAGGAAGAAGACTTTATTAACTCAAGTTAACTACTGAATTTTTAAAGAACTGTGAAGTTTGAAATGGTTTTCCACTTAAATATTTTCAAGTTTTTAAAAAATAAAAAGTAAAAACAAAACAATTAAAGAGTAAAAAGTAATTCTTGTGCTTACAATTACTTGCCAGGGAGATTCTAGCTGAATTTCTCTGAGAGAAAGGAGGATTTGCAAGATGACAGTCCTTCCTTAAAAAGGGAATTTTAGAGCTGATCTTTATTAAAAATACAAATTGAATTTATTTTCTTTACATTAATATTGAATAGACAGAAGAACTGTTATCACATTTAATAATATTCTCTAACACTGGATGGATGGATTGTTTTGGTGGACTTCTGCATAATATTTGATAAACCTCAGAGTGTAAAGAGATTATCATTATTACAGGAAGCACTTATCATCCAGTCACTTACTGTAAATACAGTTTTGTTCACTAAACTGATTTATGCCATTACTTAAAATTACATATATTTTTAATGTAAATATTTATTAGGCCCTATTAGTCACCTGTCAGGGGACGTTTGACTTTAAGGAATCCAATATGTTGCTGTTTCTCAAGGATTCTCTGTTCCTTATCAGTTCCTTTTCTGGGAATGAGTGAAACAGCAGGCTGTTCCCAGGACTGAGGTCATAGTATGAGACATGTATGACTCCCCTTCAGCGACTCTTTTTAGTGTCAGTAACCTTATATATATTAGCCTATCCATATTGTGGCTATTGATAAAATTTCATCCTGTGTAATAGCTGAGTAATCATCAGCTAAAGATATATAAGACTGCATTTCTGCTAATAAAGCACCCTTGCTCCATCAGCGCTTGGGTCCCCACGTCTTTCTTTCTTTCTCTCTCTCCCCCTCCCTCCCTCCAGCTCTCTCTCACTTTCTTATTGTCCACTCAGAACCATCAGGTTCCCGTCTATTAAAGGACCCCAACAAGTGGCGCCTGAACAGGGACCTGGTATACCTGACATTTCGAGCGGAATGACTTCAGGCCAACTGAGGTCTTTAAGTACTAAAACATGTGTTAAACGGATGAAAAGCCCCATAATTTCTTTACTTTACTTCACCATTCGTTTAAAGCTCAGGGACTTTTGGTTTTGCACCAACGAATAGAAGCTTACCTTCAAACAGTAGTCGAGCATAATCCCTGGTTCCCTGATAAAGGCGGTTTTGACTTAGAAATTTGGCACCAGCTCAAAGTAAATGTTGAAAAAGCTGCCAGATGGGAAAAAAAAGATCCAATTGATTTCTGGCCCCTATGGGCTCTCATCAAAGCTGTAATTCTTCCATTTCAAGGTAATTCTAGCCCTCCTGACATAGACAACAGACAAAACATGAATATAAATTAAATGATGAAACTTTACAAAAGGCCCAATTAAAACAAAATAAAATATTTCAAAATTTTCCTACTAATCCTACGCTGGCTGCTCCAAATGCTCCTCCTCTGCCAGCAGGCACAAATCCAAAAGTCTCCCCTTTGCTAGACTTGCTCATTCTTCTTAGAATTCTCCCATTTTTGTTATAAAAAAGAAATCTAACAAATGACATCTCTTAACAGAACTTAAAAAGGTTAATGAAAGGAGGTCCTAATTTAAATATTCCTCATTCACTTTCTCAAGAAACACAAGAGAGCTCTATTTAGTGCAAAATAAATTACAAAAACAGTTTCTTACTTGCATCAGACTAGATTCACCTCTAAAATTATTTGTACTCCCCTCTCTTCATTTTACCATGGGACTTTCTGACCCAACATCTCCAATCTTGATATAACAAAAACATGCCTACGCAAAAGCCTATAATTAACTCTTATCACTTTATTGAAATAGACAACCCACTTTGACTGAGATGTCATCCTTAGATTAATACAACTTCAAGCCAAAAAAAAAAAATAAAAGGGGGGGGACAGCAAAGACACCTTTTAAATATTAAAGCAGAGAATTATGAAATCTCTGTCTGTCTGGATATATATGTATGTTTCAATGTATGTCTTTGTCTCTAGATAATATTGCTGAGGTTAATTTATGAATGAGCTAAACAACAGTTGATGGTTTCTGAAAGAAAGATACGTGTTTTCTG
This sequence comes from Neotragus moschatus, assembly GCA_006410615.1. NCBI lineage: Eukaryota > Metazoa > Chordata > Mammalia > Artiodactyla > Bovidae > Neotragus > Neotragus moschatus. Next base: position 279,051 of record SJYA01001949.1, on the reverse strand, counting down.
TAAAAGGGGTATAAGAAATGGAATTACATTTTATTAAGAGAAAAAGGAAGTATGGCTTGTAGATTGCTATTCTATGAATAGACAAATAAAGTGATGAAAACAGAAAGTGTAAAAAAGGTTAATGAAAAGTGAGACCAGAAAAGAAAGTTCTATTTATAGTACATTTTATTAAGAGAAAAAGAAGGAAATATGGCTTAATAATGACTGTTCTATGAATGGACAAATAAAATGATGAATATAGAAAATGTAAAAAAAAAAAAATTCATGGAAAGTGAAACCCAAGAAGAAAGTTCTATATGTGGTTCATTTTTTTTAAGAGAAAAAGAAGTATGACTTACAGATGAGTACAGAAAGTATAAAAAAGGTTTATGGCAAGCAGAAGAGAGTTTTATACATGATACAAGTTTCTTAAGACTTATGACTTTACTAATAACTGCTAGCTATAGCTATATTATTTTCTGTGTCACTTGTCTCAGAAGAATTTCTTACACTAACAAATGTGTGACTGAGCCTATGACATAATGCTGATATATAGTTCCATATGAGATCAATGATTGTAATAATGTAACTCTATATATGAAAAGAAACAACAAGATGAAATATTTTCCTGGACCAAGAGGCTAGTAAGACAGTGGTCAAGAGACTTTTGCTACTTACAAGGCCTGGTCCAATAACAGCACACTGAGTGGCCTATCAGTGGAATCTTCCCTAGACCTGGAAATGAGCTTTCCCAACACTGTGAAACACAATGTCCATAAAATGCCTCCCAAACATGGTCAAATATGTGGCTATGAAGGGACCCTGCTGACATGAAGTTAGTACTTATAAGCTGCCTCTACAAAGATTACATCATGACCAGTGCAAGCTGCTGACCTTCAACACCCCCTAAAGGAGTTCAGGGTGGGAATCAAAAATAAGGCACTCTGTGCTCTGGGAAAAACCCAGAAGAACCAGCCTTCAGTCAGATGTTTTCAAGTAAAGATTTTATGAGCCCTAAATCTTGCATCTTATCATANTATAAGCTGCCTCTACAAAGATTACATCATGACCAGTGCAAGCTGCTGACCTTCAACACCCCCTAAAGGAGTTCAGGGTGGGAATCAAAAATAAGGCACTCTGTGCTCTGGGAAAAACCCAGAAGAACCAGCCTTCAGTCAGATGTTTTCAAGTAAAGATTTTATGAGCCCTAAATCTTGCATCTTATCATACCTAGAAAAACACTAATGTCATGAAACAATGTCTGTTCCTAGTTATCCTGGTAGCCCCTGAACAGATTTTCTACTTCTATTAATATTTGGGCCATGTACTTTTAACTTTCTTGTTAAGTATGTTTCTTCCAGAATACAACATATCTCCAAATGGTAGTATGACAAGAATATTCCTTGACCAACACTTAGACAATCCTGAAACAAGTCACCTTATCATTCCATGGACTCATCTACCTCTGTTAATGCACCCTGACAGAGAGCAAGCAAAGAGAAGCCAAAACCCCACGATGCCCCTGTACAGCCTAAAGAAGCCAGAGTGGTCATCGCCCCTTTTCCCCTGAGACTGGGTTCCCAAATGCCTGAGAAGGGAAATAGGTAAATACTTACACATGAACAGGGTATCAAAAGGGATCAAAATCCAAAATCAGGATATCCAAAATCAGAAAAATTAATGTTTATGGCCAATCATGCAATTGTCAATTGGGGTCCCCATGATATATGGTCATCTAACTTCCCAGATGATATTAATAATACTATATATAATTATATTACTCAAGTGGCATAGAAGATTATCAACAGTTCAATAAAACACTTCCATGAAAAGGACTCCTTGGTTGCTTGATGGTGAAATGGCACATTTTTGCCTTCAAATCTTCCTCAATAAACGAATTGAGCCTAAACAATGAAACATCTGTAAATTTGCTACAAATACTGGAAAACTTGAAACTTGGACTGGATATTTCACAGAGACCAATCATAATCATAGTGACTATTCCTTTCATTATAATCAATCATATTTCATATAAGTTTGTGTTTCTCTTCCTTTTGCCTCAGTTATATGTGCTGTTTACCATTGCATTTATGCAAAAATTGTTGAGACTAAACAGACCTATTTGGTCAGGACCTTTTTCACTAAAGTGTCTACAGTCATCCCCAATTATGAAAAATTAAAAATGGAGGAATGAGAAATGATGGAGCTTTCAGCCGTTTAAACCAAGTCTTAGTACTTATTGACCTCAGTTGGTCCTGAGTCATTCCACTCGAAATGCCACATACACCAGGTCCCTGTTCTGGGCACCATTTGTTGGAGTCCTTTAATGGACCAGAACCTAGTGGTCCAGAGTTGATGATAAGAAAGTGAAAGAGAGAGCTGGGGAGGAGGAGAGGGGAGGGAGAGAAAGAGAGAGAAAGAAAGACGTGGGGACCCAAGCTCTGATGGAGCAAGGGTGCTTAATTAGCAGAAATGCAGTCTTATATATCTTTAGTATGATGATTACTCAGCTATTACACAGGATGAAATTTTATCAATAGCCACAATATGGATAGTCTAATACATACAAGGCCATTGATGCTGAAAAGAGTTGCTGAAGGGGATTCATACATGTCTCATCCTATGACCTCAGTCCTGAGAACAGTGTGCTGTTTCACTCAATAAGGAACAGAGAATCCTTGAGAAATGACAACATATTGGATTCCTTAAAGTCAAACATCCCCTAACAGTCACCATTGTACATTTTTAGCAACCACTGTACATTTTTACCCACTCCAGTATTCTTGCCTGGAAAATCCCATGGATGGAGGAGCCTGAAAGGGTGCAGTCCATGGGGTTGCTAAGAGTCGGACACGACTGAGCAATTTCACTTTCACTTTTCACTTTCATGCATTGGAGAAAGAAATAGCAACCCACTCCAGTGTTCTTGCCTGGAGAATCTCAGGGATGGGGGAGCCTAGTGGGCATTTTTAATTTAAAGTTTATCAAGCTAAAATTAATTAAATTTTCTCTTCAATAAAATAAATAAGTAGCCAGATTTTTAAAAAAATCTGTCTGTCTATAAACTGAGGGATTTTTATGTGCCAGGAACAAAACTATACATATGTCATATTTAATTATTAAGCATACATATAATCTAATAGATGTTGTTTTTATCTTTTACAGATGAAAAAACTNACTTGCGTGCATCTGCCGCCCCAGGAGCAGCTTGGCCTGGGGGCTGCGTCCGCAGAGCCAACGTGCGTCCTGCAGGCGACAGCTTTGGGGCTGCAGGGATGAGCCCAGGACAGGGTGTGCACACTGGGTGGGAACTGGCCTCCAGAAGAGGTGCCGCCTTAGGCCCCCTGCCCCTCCTCGGCCTTCTGTCGTCAACCTTAACAATGGTCCCATGCTCACAGTCCCCTGAAAAGCCCCCGGTTTGGGGGAACACGTTGCTCCCCTGACCCAGCTAGGCTTCTGCCTTTGGAGGAAGACGCGCCAGCCTTCAAACTCTGGTTCCACCATCCAGGCTGGCACGAGACTTGAGCCACCTCAGGCTCCACACCTGTTTCCCTGCCTGCACAGCTGAGCAAATGACTTTGGTCTGGAAGGGTTGAGTGCGGACAAGGAAGATCAAGGGTCCAGCTCCTGGCATAGAGCTGGGGGTGAGCGTTATCTAGAAGGGGGCAACAGGATGAGATGGCATCATTGACTCAATCAACGGACGTGAGTTTGAGCAAACTCCAGGAGAGAGTGAAGGACAGGGAAACCTAGCGTGCTGCAGTCCATGGGGTCATGAAGAGTCAGACACGACTTGAGCAACTGAAAAACAAAGGAAGGAAGCCCAGGGATGGGAAGGGTGGGGTGCCATCAGTATTTCAGGGACACAAACCCATAGCACTGGGCTCACCTGTCACCCACGCTTGGACCTGCTGACTGCCCTGTGCTCCCTCTGACCAGCCTGACCCCAGGTGCCCCCTACTCAGGCCAGCCCCTCCTCCCAGAACATCATCTTAAATACTGTGATCAGTTCCCATGTTTCAGCTCCTTCCGGAGGTCACGGGTGGTGCTGGTTGGAAGGGTGAGAATCAACATTGCATTTGAAAGCTCATCCGTCAGCCACACTGTTTTACNGACCCCAGGTGCCCCCTACTCAGGCCAGCCCCTCCTCCCAGAACATCATCTTAAATACTGTGATCAGTTCCCATGTTTCAGCTCCTTCCGGAGGTCACGGGTGGTGCTGGTTGGAAGGGTGAGAATCAACATTGCATTTGAAAGCTCATCCGTCAGCCACACTGTTTTACTTGCAAAATAATTGTGTGCCAGGCAGCAAAGGCTGTTAGCTGTGGTCCTGATTTTAATTCAAGCAGCACCATCCCCACTGAGCTCATTCTTACCAGTTTAGGAAATTAGCCATCAGCAGCCATATAGCCGGGTTGTTGCAAAAAAATCCTTCTGAAGCAAACAGTTCATAACCTTAGGTGCCCAGAGTTTTCTACAGCAAATATTCTAACAAATGATAACAACTATCCATAGACTGAAGGTTATAAGTCAGCAGTCCTTAGAATTGTGGAAGCAAAAGAGTCATTATACCAGCAAAGCTGGCAGCTTTTCTTGGTAAATAGAAGCTTGACCTTTTGAGGACAAGATATAAGATCGCTACAGTTTTAACTTAAATGTTATGGTAACTTACATAAATATTAGATAATCTGTTTAAACCATGATTAGAAACCCAGTGTCTCTCAAATTGCATGCAGACATAGCTGCGGATTATATTTTATTATTTTTTTAAGTGAAGGATAGCTTACAGGCAATGCAGAACAGGACTCAAGGGTCCAGCCCAATGTACCTACATATCGGGCAGATAATTTACATAGCAAGCCTGATTGCCATCCTGGAAAAGCTTTGCTTACCAAGTTGGCCCTTGGCCAGGATTCCCAAGATTCTGACTGATAAGAATGGTTCTCTGTGCCTGAGCTGTTTGTGCAAATAATACGGGTTGTGGGGAATACTCGCTTTCCTCCTGGGAGTCTAGGATTGGGTACATACTGGCAGAGGGTGCCTACCGGCCAGCCCCCAGTTAAAACCCTGGATGCTAACTTGAGTTGGCTACATCTTAGATGTTTCATCACAACCTGTTGCTGGGGAATTAGGATCGTCCTGTGTGACTCCACGGGGAGGGAGGCTTCAGACCTTGTGCCTGGTTTCCCGTGACCTCTTCACTCCACGTGCCTTTCACTTCGCTGGTTTGGCGTTGTGTCCTGTGCTGTAGTAAGTGGGGGCCATGCCTCCTCCCAGAGAATCACAGAATGTGGGTTGCTCCTCGGGGACCCAACATACACATGCAGGGTGCTCTTGGGGGTTGCAACATACATATGTAGACACGCCCGTAACTGCCGCCCAGATCAGGAAATGGGACTTTTCCATATGTCCTCTCCCAGTTAGGGCCCCCCAAGGACTTGATCCCTGTTAGCCACTCCTCTCACTGTCCTCCAGTCTCTCCCAGTAGTTCTTGGGGTACATCTGTGTCTCTGATTCACACGGAAGAGTCAGCCCCCTTTGTTTGCACACAGCTTGCTCACATCTTCTGTCTCCTGGAAATCGCTGTCCCCTGTTCCAGGAATGCTTTATCCACTGGAAGAAGATTCCTTAATCACATCATCGCTGCCTGCCTCTCCCGTGACCCCCAACCCTTAACTCTCCCTTCTGACTTTTGAAAGCCTCGTGAATATCGGTTTATTGAAAACAATGCAACTTATTAAAATGCTGCCAGGGGTTTTAAATGTCCAATTCCTTGCTTGAGACTTCTTAAAAAGCTCCAATACTTCACTTGCTCCGAGAACACTTTAAAGCAAAGCAGGATTTATCAGAACAGGTTTTAATCGAAGTTAACTTTTAGTTTTTCCCACACAGCCCAGCATTCAAGCACGCTGCAGAGATTTCCATGTGATGTTGGAAATGCTGGCTCGTGAGATTACATCCCAATACTTGGGCCAAGCCTCCTTCCCTAAGAGCATACCCAGGCGGCCTCTCTCACCTGGGGCCTCACACGCATCTTCCTGGTGCCTGCTTCAACCAGACGCTGCCCACATCCTTTGTGCTTTCCCCAGAATGCCCCCTGCTTCAAGGCCAGGTTCAAACTCCGTCTCCAGGAAGCCAGGTGCCCTGAACCCCGGGGGCCAAGGCAGTGCTCTCCTGTTCCAGCCTCTCAGCACTGCTCCTTCCCATCGCTGGGCTGGCATCGGTGCAGTCAGATGTCAGGGGCAGCCCCGGTGGCCCAGACTGTGTCGTTCTTCCCAGCCTGTCCCCAGGGCGGGGCATGGGATGGCGTAAAGGCGAAAGTAGTGGATCTGGTTCTGCGCTGTGCACCCCCCCCCACGCTCACTGGGGCCCTCAGGCAAGTCCTTGTGCCCCAGAGCCACAGTCTCTTGGCCGGTACCGATGGAGAGTGGCCCTGTGTTACACCGTGAGCCCTGAATGAGCAGAGCCAGTGGAGATGCGCTTTGCAAGGTGTAGAAGCTTCCAGTGTTGTACATGTTTGTTGGTCTCATGGATAAACAGTAAGTTCAGTCGCTCAGTCGTGTCTGACTCTTTGCAACCCCATGGACTGTAGCACACCAGGCTTCCCTGTCCTTCACCAACTCCCGGAGCCTACTCAAACTCACGTCCATCGCGTCGGTGATGCCATCCAACCATCTCATCCTCTGTCATCCCCCTCTCTCGCCTTCAATCTTCCCCAGCATCAGGGTCTTTTCCAGTGAGTCGGTTCTTTGCATCAGGTGGCCAAAGTATTGGAGTTTTAGCTTCAGCATCAGTCCTTCCAATGAATATTCAAGACTGATTTCCTTTAGGATGGACTGGTTGGATCTCCTTGCAGTCCAAGGGACTCTCAAGAGTCTTCTCCAACACCACAGTTCAAAAGCATCGATTCTTCGGCGCTCAGCCTTCTTCACAGTCCAACTCTCACATCCATACATGACTACTGGAAAAACCATAGCTTTGACTAGATGGACCTTTGTTGGCGAAGTAATGTCTCTGCTTTTTAATATGCTGTCTAGGTTGGCCGTGGCTTTTCTTCCAAGAAGCAAGCTTATTTTAATTTCATGTCTGCAGTCACCATCTGCAGTGATTTTGGAGCCTAAGAAAATAAAGTCTCTCACTGTTTCCACTGTTTCCCCTTCTATTTGCCATGAAATGATGGGACTGGATGCCATGATCTTCGTTTTCTGAATGTTGAGTTTTAAGCCAACTTTTTTACTCTCCTCTTTCGCTTTCATCAAGAGGCTCTTTAGTTCTTCTTTACTTTCTGCCATAAGGGTGGTGTCATCTGCATACCTGAGGTTATTGATGTTTCTCCGAAAGTTGAGTTTATTCCAGCAGCTGGTTTGCATCCCCCGCATTCTCTCTTGCTGTGAGCTGGGAATTTGGGGCTCGGCTTGCCCTCTGTCTTTCTTCCCCTCCTCCTGCCTCACCCACACACTTACTTTCCTCCCCAGCCAGGCATCTCTTCCCTCCCCCTCACCACCAGCCCATCAACACACATCTGTCCAGAGAGGAATAAGCCCTCCATCCCAGAGAAGGCGATGGCATCCCACCCCAGTGCTCTTACCTGCAAAATCCCGTGGACGGAGGAGCTGGTAGGCTGCAGTCCATGGGATCGCTAAGAGTCGGACACGACTGAGCGGCTTCACTTTCACGCATTGGAGAAGGAAACGGCAACCCACTCCAGTGTTCTTGCCTGGAAAATCCCTGGGATGACGGAGGAGCCTGGTTGGCTGCCGTCTATCGGGTTGCACAGAGTCGGACATGACTGAAGCGACTTAGCAGCAGCAGCAGCCCGTCCATCCCCCAAACATCAGAGGGTCCAAGATGCTCTCTGGAAGAGAGAGTGAGCCGAGGGTTCCCGGATGCCCCAGCACACCCCTGCACCCCGTTTCCCCAACTCATTGCTTGTTTGCTACAGATTCTAGAGTTGGAGGGAAAATACTGAGCTCCTAATCCCAGGGTTTGAAAAAGTTCTTTTCAGGGATGCACCATCTTAAAGTAGTAAAACTGAAGTGACAAGAACCATCGACTACTTCTGCTAATAATGGTAGTGGTAACTGTCATTGCTAGAAAGTCGGTTGCTTATTAAATTAGTAACCATGTGGTGCCAGGCCCTGTGCTTAACACCCTGGGCCAAGCATTGAGCTCAGGTCTTTACATCCGAAAGCTCATGGAGTCCTCACAGCATCCCAAGGAGGGAAGTGCTCTCATTGGTCCCATCTTACAGCTGAGAAACATAGGGCTCAGAGAGGGTGAGGGACTCTTCAGTCACACAGCTCTGCAGTAGCCAAGTCGGGTGTTGAAATCCGGATGGCCTAACCCCTCGTCCTGCCCTTTCTCTCTGTTGGGGTAGCTGGTGTTTGGTATAATCTGTTGCCATTGGGCATCTGTGTTATCACCCCAGGTTTAAGTCAGTGAGTTCACTCAAAGATCTGCCTGCTCTTGGTTAAGTGACAAATAGCAAACAGGGCCACCAGGACAGCCGAGAGTGATCACTTGGGCTGGCTGTGAGGAATATCCAATCTGCAGTAGCAAATGTGATGCTTGTGGGTGTGTGTTTAATTTAATGTGTTTTCTTTTAAGTAGAACTTTAGCCACAGTATAACCAGTGTATAACAGATGATGCCTGCGGGTGAGCAAGATTTAAGGAAATAAATGCCTCGCACAATTCCCCAGCTTTCTCACTCACTCTCAAAGAGGTAATTCCTTTACCACTGAGTCGTCTATCTCGGTAACAACACATCTCCTTAATGAGAAAAGTGAAAATGAAAGTAGCTCAGTTGTGTCCGACTCTTTGCGACCCCATAGACTATACAGTCCATGGAATTCTCAAGGCTAGAATACTGGAGTGGGTAGCCTTTCCATTCTTCAGGGGATTCTCAACCCAGGAATCGAACCGGGGTCTCCTATATTGCAGGTGGATTCTTTAACAACTGAGCTATCAGGGAAAATTCCTGATGATAAATCCTCTCTCCATCTGCCTTGGGCCTCTGGCACCTTTTGAAGTCAAAAGCCCTCACAGGCAGCTTTCTTATCTGCTTACTGCTTCTCTCCAACAAGTCACTTCCCTTACTGAGTGCCTGGTGTGTGCACATCACCTGTGAACTTTCCCATGGTCTGGCAGTCCGGGGGTTGCCCCACACACGTCAGGTAAAGAAAATGGGCTTGGGGCGAGGTGGTATGCCTGTGGCCACACCCTCCACGGGAGACAGAGCCTGAATCTGCACCCTAGCCGGAACCCCAGCCCTTCTTCCCACTTCACTTATGTTATGAGTGTCACGGTCTTTGCTCCCAATTCATCAGGACAGAAAGCCAAAAGGACCAGTGGTTCTTTGTCTTACTCACCCTTTCATTTATCTGCCCTTCTTTCTTGCTGCATGTTGCAAAAGCTGACATGGAGATTACAGTCACCCATGTGTATCTTGAGGTTTCTCAAGTAGCTTACTGGTAAAGAATCCACCTGCCAATGCAGGTGCTGCAGGAGATACAGGTTCGATCCCTGGGTCGGGAAGATCCCCTGGAGAAGGAAATGGCAACCCACTCCAGTATTCTTGCCTGGTGAATCCCATGGACAGACGAGCCTGGCAGGCTACAGTCTACGGTTGTAAAGAGTCGGACACGACGGAGCACGTGAACCTGTGTGTGTTTGTGCTTTACTCATTTGAAACAAGAGGACTGTCTTTTTTTGATTGAAAAGGAGGCGTTTCCTGCCTCTCCTTAGAGCAAATTCCTCCACCCTCCCTCCTGCCTGGCCTCCAGCTGCTGGTGACAGTCAGATTCTCTTAACCCCAATCCTCAGAGTGGCATCCTTGTCAGATCCTACAGGAAATAAGTCCAGATCCCTTTCCCAAGCTTTTCAGCTGAAACTGAACCAGGGTTTTTCCACGGAGGACTGAAATGCTTTCTTGGGCCACCCTGGTCCTTGTTAGCCTTGGAGTATCCTTAAATACTCTTGGGAAGAATACAACCTCCTTTCTAAGATGACTTCTCTCCAACAACAGGTTTCCTGTGGCACGTAATACAGACTTGATTTTGCCCAAACAAGCCAGTGAGTATTTATTGAGTACCTACTATGTACAAAGTGCTCAGGATCAAAGATAGCACAAGTGCTTCTGAATCTCAAAACAAGAAGGTGTCAGTACACAGTAAAACCATGACTGTTAGCGCATAGAAAGAAAAAAAAATTAATCTACTGTTTAAAAAAAAAAAGCTCTGGGGGGGTTATGAAGCAGCGGTCAGGAAGTGAGAGATGCTTGTTTCTTAAGCTGAGGCCAGAGAGGTTCTTAAGCGCCTGTTGATCTGCAGCTGTGGACAAGGTCCCAGCCCTGCTGGTCCCCGCAAGCCTGTGGATGTTACTCTTGGGGACAGAGGATCATGATGGAGTAGCCCTCTTGGCCATGCCAGCTGATCAGGGATTAAGCTTCCTTGAGAGCAGTTACTTCTTAAAAAGTCCTCTTGATCCAAAAACAGGACGATGGGGACTTTGGGGGAATAACAGAAGTCACACCTGGTCTTGACTTGCTTTCCTGGCACTCTGGGACTCTGTTCAGGCCATCTCTGGAACTGCCATGCTTGCTGGAAGGAATTAGGCATTTGGCCTCAGCCTCTTATATCTTTGACTTCCCAGGTGGCTCAGAGGGTAAAGAGCCTGCCTGCAGTGCGGGAGATCCGGGTTCAATCCCTGGGTGGGTAAGATCTCCTGGAGAAGGAAATAGCAACCCACTCTGGTATTCTTGCCTGGAAAATCCCATGGATGGAGGAGCCTGGTGGGCTACAGTCCATGAGGCTGCAAAGAGTCAGACACGACTGAGTGACTTCACATTCACTTTCTTATATCTTCTCTGCCCTGTTTTCTTCACAACACACTGGGCTCTCCTTCTCTCCTGTGTCCAGGCAGGGGCTTTGGCATGGCTTCTCAATGGATGAGAAGAGTCTTTGTCTTTAGACAGGAACACCTGTCATCGTGGCTTCTTTCAAAGATGGTACCCAACACATCCCGTGAAGGATGGGGTGAGATTGCTATGAACTAGGTCCTATCTCATAGTATCAGAAGAATTTGGACAGATCAGCCCCTTCTCTCTGCCTGACAGACTCCTCCCTGTCCATCTATCAGGACCATATCAAGGGACAGCTCCTCATGAAAACCTTCTGGAAGCTTCCCAGGACATTGGTCATGCTTTGTCTTAGGCTGTGTCTGCCCCCTTTTCCTACACACACAGGTGTCCCTGGGGAGGAGGGGTGTGGCGATTCACCGGGACCTTTATAGGTTGAAGGAGACTCTGGTGTCTTAAAACATTAAAAACATCCCATGGAGGTGCCCTTGTCTCCTGCCAAGGATGTTGTTATTTGTTTCTTGTTGTGAGTGCGCTGAAAATGATTTTGTCACATAGAGGAGGGGAGGTTTTAAAAATCATCCGAAAGGACCCACTTTGGGGGTAAAGATGCTGGTGTGCTGCCGTCCCATCTTACCTTCTCTCTGGCATGCACACGCTCACGGATGTAGAATGCACTCTTCACATTTTATTTCATTAGTTAATTCTGTCCCTGCCGCTCTCCCTTCCTCTCTTTCTCCCGGCTTCTCTCTCTTTCCCTTTCTCCTTCTCTCTTCCTGCAAAATGGGGATCAAGTGTTTTTTCTCTTTACACCTCAGGCTTTCACCCCTGCCCCCTGGCAAATAGTAGATGCTTGTTTAGGCAATGAATGAATGAATGAACAGTAGCATAAATTTCTCTCCATCACCCTCAAGCCCTGAGAGTTTATTCTGCTGGATAAAGAGAATCTGATACAATGAGAGCACCCTCAGGAGAGAGTGTGGGCCCCCACAAGGGACGCTTAGTTGGTTGTTGAGATGCTATGGAATTACTCAGAAGATGCTATTGAATTCACTGGGGCGAATAGGTACTAATTTATGACAATCTTTGCCTGCTGTTCCCTCAGGGAGAATTTCAAATCTCCTCATCCTTTTGTGTTTGCTCAACTGCAAATAGTCAGTAAGGTGGCTTCAACTTGAACTGGTCTTGGCTGTTTCTCCATAAGGTTCTTAGCCAGCCTCCTCTAAAAGCAAGTGATGGCCTCTGAGTTCTCACTGTGGACAGGGTCCCAGAAGTCTGGACCCCCACACTGCTGTCTGGCTTTTCTGTCTCCAAGCCAAGTGTTCTCTTTATTCCTTGTAATCAAAGATGATGGGTTGTGACGAGACAGTGTTTTCTCCTGCTGCGTTGTGCTGAGTTTCTATGGCAACGGTTTCAAAGATGGTAAATTTGATTCTTCCTCTTAATTCTGTAATGCTTTCAGGCTTTCCAAAAATATCCTTATTTTCCTGGGCCTTCTGTGGATCTGGAAATACTCAGCCACAGCAAGTAGAACCACGTCGCCCCCCCCCCCATGTAGCTATTGTATCAAAGAGTGCAAGGTGCAGCAAGTAATTGAGAAAATGTTTTTTAAATAAAAAATTAGTTTTAGCATCTAGTTTGTGTGAATTGATGTGCTTGGCACTGGAGATTCAAAGAGAAGTTAAACTCAGCTTGTGTCCTTAAAAAGCTCAGCCCTTAAGAAAGATGTTCAAGCACGCAGCTAGCCATAATATAGTGTATTGATAGTATAGTGAACTTAACATTATGCACTATAATGTAACCCAAGTACAGAATGCAGAGTTCCAAAGAATAGCAAGAAGAGATAAAAAAGCCTCCTTCAGCGATCAATGCAAAGAAATAGAGGAAAACAACAGAATGGGAAAGACTAGAGATCTCTTCAAGAAAATTAGAGATACCAAGGGAACATTTCATGCAAAGATGGGCTCAATAAAGGACAGAAATGGTATGGACCTAACAGAAGCAGAAGATATTAAAAAGAGGTGGCATGAATACACAGAGGAACTGTACAAAAAAGATCTTCATGACCTGGATAATCACGATGGTGTAATCACTCATCTAGAGCCAGACATCCTGGATGGGAAGTCAAGTGGGCCTTAGAAAGCATCACTAGGAACAAAGCTAGTGAAGGTGATGGAGTTCCAATTGAGCCATTCCAAATCCTGAAAGATGATGCTGTGAAAGTGCTGCACTCAATATGCCAGTAAATTTGGAAAACTCAGCAGTGGCCACAGGACTGGAAAAGGTCAGTTTTTATTCCAATCCCAAAGAAAG